>OMNN01083390.1:0-10878 GCA_900302755.1 Chromis chromis | reverse complement strand
TAAGGCGCTCTAAACCCTGCCAGATTCCCCTGCCAGCTGCCATTTCCCCAGCGTCACTACTTAATGACTCCACACGGTGGCGTTTATCACATGAATGAGGGAGACTTGAGCGGAAATGAATTGGGCGAAGAAGAGTTTGTACAGGTATAATGGAGGACAGTAACGCTACCGTAAGAGACGCCCCATCCACGTTTAAGTCCAAAGTGTGGACCCATTTGGGCTTTGGCAACATTGAGGGAACAAGCAAGCTGGACAAAGACTATGCCATATGCAAGAACTGCCTCGCCAAAGTAAAGTACACAGGCAACACCACGAACATTGTATTTTTCAGTTATAGATATTGTAGCGATCGCAGAGCCGGTCGCTAGTACAGGACTGTTGTGCTGCAATGCATTATGGGAGTTTGGGGTTTTATTAATGTTTTTGCAACCATGAGTGAGAAGGGTAGCGGGGTTGATGGCTACCTGCCACTGTTTATGTATTGGCAAGCTACTGTGGGTGCAAATAGAAGCACCTGCAAGGGGACATAAAAGACAAACGCTCTGGCTCTTTCTTCCACACCGCTCATTACATGATGTACAATTATGTGATTGTCATGCAATATATCGATTATCGATGTATTGCGATAGTATCGTATCGTGAGGTACCCTGTGATAACCCACCCCTAGTCATTATATACAGAAACATGCATTAGCACTGATTTTTAAAAACCTAAAGTATGATAAGCTTTACTAATAAATATACTCATGTCAGTCAACAGTAATTTTAGGTTTAAACTAGATAAAAGTGAATGACTGGTTGTTTTATTGCTGCAAACAGCTTTCAAGAGGCCTGAACAAACACTCAGCGAAGTCACTAATATGATGAGCAAATGAGATTGAAACACAGGAGAGGCTCTTAAGCAATTGTCGAAATATTGATGTGAAAACCCTCCAGTTTCCACACACATGGTGCCATTAGGCTTTCTAAAGTGTGTGCTTAGTGCAGTGTGAGTGTGTGGAGAGGAGGGAGGTAAATCATTAGTCGTTCGAAGCCCTCCCACCAACTGCAGCTGCTACCCAAAGGCAGTCAGAGACCTCAATCTGTCAGAGTCGCCATCGCACAAAGCGCCCGCAGGCATTATGCAATGGCTCTCCTTCTTCTCTGTCATTGCAACATCGCATTTCAACCAACTGTGTCGGAGGAAAAAACGATACCAAGGTCCGGTTTTTTGAGGTTGTCAGAGAAATAGCTGATAAGTGGATGTACTGCTGCATTTTTATCAAAGAAAAAAAAAAGCCAAGGTATGAGATTAGATATTACTATAACATCTTATAGTGATGAGCTGCACTCGCTCTATAGCTACATATAAATAACAATCATATGAGGCCTAAGCCAGCATGAAATGACAGGCTAATTAACACTCTGTCACCCCAAGATTGTAATCTATTGTTCACCCATGGCAACAGAACTAACCAATGAGCACAGCAAATACTGCCACATGACAACATCAGTGTCACATCAAAAACAGCTGTGAGTATTGTTTGCAGCTTCAGTGAAATTAGAATCAATTATCCCTCGGGGAAAAAAAGGCAAATTAAATAGACCACGATTCCCCTTTTTTCATAATAATTTACAACAACAAGATTCTTTCATGTCAAAGTGAAAACAGATTTCTACAAAGTGATATCAATTAATCAAAAATATAAAATGTAAAATAAGTGACTGCATAAGTATTCACCCCTTCAGTTTAGTATTTAGTCGATGCACCTTTGGTTGTCCTCTCTACTACTACTTTACTGAGAATGCATGCTGCCGAGAAGCATCCCCACATCATGATGCTGCCACCACCGTGCTTCACATCATGATGCTGCCACCACCGTGCTTCACATCATGATGCTGCCACCACCGTGCTTCAAATCATGATGCTGCCACCACCGTGCTTCAAATCATGATGCTGGCACCACCATGCTTCACATCATGATGCTGCCACCACCATGCTTCACAGTGGGGTTGGTGCATTTGTGATGATGTGCAGTGTCTGCTTTTCAACATAACGTCTTTGGGCAAAAAGCTCAATTCTGGTCTCATCAGGCCAAAGAACCTTCTTCCAGTTGACTTCAGAGTCTCCCACGTCTTCTGGTGAACTCTAGTCCAGAGTTAATATGTGATTTTTTCAACAGTGTCTTTCTCTTTGTCACTCTCTCTTTGTTTTTAATACCAAATAAAATTTAACATGATTTAATGCCTAAAGGTGATAAAAGGGCACTGTATACGTGATTAATTCTTTGCTTAGAGTCTAAAACAAAATAGCATACTCGGTACCATTTCGTAACATTGCTGTATATACTGCGGATATACTATTTAGCTCCCCACACACTTTTTCTGGGTCATATATCTTTTAATAGAATGCATGCACAGATACTATTTTTGATGCCAAGTCTAACAAAAAAACTGTCCCTGTACGTCAGCTGAGCCTTTAAGATTTGATAAAATGATATTTGCTGCAAGACAAATCATTCAAAACCAAACCGATGATCTGTACTGTGGATATTTTGGTTGCCATCACTTATCACCAAGGCGGGGCGTGATAATGGCATAAAGCGGACTGTGAAAACAGGACACACAAGCTGCAGGTGGCCTGAAAAACTGCATGAAGCCACAGACAAAAGCTCATGTATTAATTCTGCCACACAAACATACAGATAACAGGTGGACAATGGAAGAAGCAAATGGGGGGGAGAAATAAAGCAGTAGGTATTGCAGAAAACATCAGCAGGAACACAGTTTTTAAAAAGTGCAAGCTAAAAAAAATCCTGTGTGTGTGTGCAACAAAGTATAAAACATGAGTTGTATTTACCCGTTTTTATCAGCTTTGCTCCTTCTTTTAAATCAATTCACTGGAGTATTTTTCGACCAACTGTTTACCCTACAGGCTGTAAAGTCAACTGCAGTCCACAATACAAAATTGCTAAAGAATGAACTAATTAAGTGTCAAAGGAAATGCAAATAGGTTCATCCAAATCAAAGCGTTTATGTACGAAAATGTAAAGGAAATCTGCCTGTTCTCTAATTATGAAATGATCTGAGCTGACATTTGGTCTTGTGTCAGAAATAAAGTGTAAAGCATAAAGCATAAATAAAGCAAAAAGTGTAAGATTGTGCCCCGCTCTCACCTACAAGAACTCATTTTACAACAACCTCCTACCTCTGGGTGGCTCGAGGGAGTCCGGCCCGTTGGGTCACCCTCTGACTGCAGCAGTCCACCAGCCTCTTGAGAATATACAAGCATTCCCTGAAGGTGGAGAAGAAGGGGTAGTGGCTGAGGATGCACAGTGACGTCAGGGTGCTGTTGCGGTTCCTGGCTGCGTTCTTAGCGGCGCTTCGTCTGTGCTGTGGGGATTTGCCGGCATTTTGCTCGACATTTGGTTTTTCACCTTCCTCTCCAGAGGCAGGCGGAGGAGCCGACTCTGCATTGTTAGGTGGAGCTAACGCTGATGATGGACCAACGCCGCTGTCTTCGGACGCCTCAGTTGCCGTCTCCACCGCCGGTGCTGCCGACTCGTGGCTACTCTTTTCCCCTCGGCTGCGGTGGTGTCCTCGCTGGAAGGATCGATAGAAGTTGATGCAGATTCCGTAGCGGGTGATTCCTGAGTCCTTGTCAGTGAGTGTGAACACGAAGGAGGAGTCGTCGCGGAGGCTGACCCGCCGCTGGCGGATGCTCAGGCAGCCCTCCGGTTGGCAGAAGAAGACCACATCTGGAGGCAGTGGGAAGTCGTGATGGTCCTCCAGAGGGTAGCGACGGAGGAGCTGAGGGGTCTGAGCCACACTATCACTGCTGGGTTGCCTAAAGAGGAGATGGACAAACATGGACTGTTTTTAAAGAAGGAACACGTTATATTTTTTTTGTGGTTTATCAACCATCTGATCCCCAAAATTTGCGACAACAGAAAGCCAGTCAGGTCATAGAGAAAGAAATAAAGACCAGAGAAGCAATAAAGTGGAGAAACACAGTATAACACAGGAAAAGAAATGCAAAATGCAAAATTTCAATATGAATAAATTAAGAAAACAAATGCTAACTGATACTCAAATTCAAACCCAACTTTACCCTTGTTTTTTCAGTTTAACTCTTCATTTTCTTTTCTTTTGCTCTTATCCTGCATATCCATATTTTTTCTTTCCTTTCATTTGCGATGGCATGTTTGGTGCTTTCAGTATTGTATTTGTATTAAATCTGTGTTTATTCTGTTAATTTTTGAATATTGAAATTCTGTATTTTTGTCTTTTGAATGTTTTACTGTGTTTACTTCTCCACTTTTTGTTTATCAAGTCACTTTTTCTTTTGGTTTGGCCTGACTGTTTTTCTGTTTTTAATATTGTCTTACTGTCTCTCCTCTTTTATTTGGACTGGTCAGTTATATCACTTTGTAAACTTTGTCTTTAAAAGGTGCTGTACACATAGAGTAAAATTATTATTATTATTTTCAACTTTCTGATGGTCCTTTAAAGAATCATATACGACTTCCGCTTCCAACTTATCCACCTACTCTGAAAAGCATGATACTTCATCAACATTATTTTATGTCTCCTTTTTAAAAATCTCCAGTTAATAAACCATTAACACTAACCAGATTCTGTAAAATACAAAAAATTCTGCACTGCTCTGTGTAACCGTGATGCCATTAGTGACACAGTCACATGACAAAAAATCAGGGACTACTTGGCTGGACTGCAGACTGTGTGGCTGTGAAATGCAATTTTCATTATTTCTTTTAATTATTTCTTTCATTCTAACGGTATAATACTGCACAGAAGACATTTCTGAGTTCTCTTTCCTTCATCATGATTGGTCTGTTTCCATAGAGGTGCAGGACTTTATACTCCAGTGAAAAATAAACCCACAGTGAGTAATAATGTGACAGGAGCAACAAAGAGCACCCAGAAACTGCTTGAGGTACAAAAGATTCATTTTTTTTATCTCATATCTGATGAATCTGTAAAACACTTTTCCCTCATGTGTAAACAAAACACTGACTTCAATTTGAAATAGTCATTAAGTGAGACAGCATTTTATAAAGGATGAATGTAAGCCTTTAATCACTGGCTCATACAGCCCTGACTGTATTTTGGTAGCAACAAAGACACATCTGTTACCGAATTTAGCTGCTAAATCCAACAACTGGTTTGGAAAATCTGGTCACCATCTCACAACAAGTGTTAAATCACCATTAAACACTTTAATCTTCAAATACTTCTTTCTAACTATCTCCTCTTTAATTTCACTATGTTTATGTGAACCCTTCTTCACCCTGCGGCCACTAAAACAATACGCCACTATGCTTCATTATACATGCTGCGTCATATGGGTGCTAACCGTAGCATCAACTCCAAAGAAATAAACCTTGAAATGTTACTGAAGTTAACAAATTATTAGTAACTATAATAAGATAGATGAGCCTTTGCAGTAGCAGCACCAAAACTTTGAAACAGCATCTTTTCTAAATCAACTGTTCTTCCACCATTACAATTTTTGTAACTTCTGGCTCAACCATTAAAATTTTTAATAAAAATCTTCATACATGTTTTCAATGGTTTTTGGTTGCTCTAAATGGTCTTAATATTATAGAATTTATGTTTATTTCAATTTAGAGATTAATCTTTCAAATTGTTATCAAGTTTTTTCACTACTTTACTGTGTTTAACAAACTGATTTTATGATTCTTCATCTTGTTTTTGCACATATTTTTGTTGCTCTCTGACTAACAAGATGCACAACACAACTCGGGTTGTTTTAAACATGCTAAATAAATAAACTTGATTACTACAGATATGAAATTTGAGGAACATCACTAGCAGTGGGGCAGTGGTGGTCTAGTGGTTTGTGAAGCCAACTTGTAACCGGTGGGTCGCTGGTTCGAGCAAGGCCCTTAACCCAACTGCTCCCCGGGTGCTGCACCGCGGCAGCCCACTGCTGCTAGTATGTATAGTTAAGGTTAACTTTGAATAGGATGGGTCAGTACAGAGAAGGAATTTCCCCAAGGGGATCAATAACGGTTAGATTATTATTATTTTATAGCACCAAAATTACCAAAAAAAAAATTTTTAACCAATTTTGTTAATTGTGGGTCAATTTACTCAAACATGTAGACATTTTTTGCATTAATGTTAAGAAATAACAGAAAAATGTATAGATTTCTGTCACATCATGTAAAACAGACTTGATCATGCTTACAGTGAAGTGCTTAGTCATCCCCCAAAAGCCATTTCTGAGCCTAGTAAAACCCTACTTATGCAAAACTACAACTCAGAGTCAGATTAAGTTCTTACCTTGCTCCGACCACCACCAAGTAGTCTAGAAGGCGAGGGCACGTTTTCTTTTTCTCCATCTTGGATCGACTACGTCACGGCATCCAGGATAAACTCTCGAGTCAATGGTGCTTTTCCATCACAACTGGGAAAGTTTAGGAGTGTAGTTGAATCGCAGCTCCTCGATTATCATTATGATGCTTCCAAAAAGACTGAGTCAGACCTGCAACACACAAAAAAGAAGAATATAGTATAATATTTATACTGCTTTATGTCTTACATTTCTACGGCCACAGTGAAATAAACTTTGGAGTAAAAGCAGCGAGAAATGATGTGAATGCATTTTGAAAGCACCTGCATAAGAAACTGGGCTAAATGTGGTTTCAGTACTTATCATCTTTGACATTTTTAAATGTCAATGACTATAAAAAAAATATGGGTCCATTACAGCAATTTCTCCTTTCCTTTTTCCTGTCCATGTACTAGTTCATTTAAAAATAAATGCATTTCTGGTGCCACGATACAACAAATGCTATCAGCACTGCTGCAGTTAAAATACCCAAATACACCAAAAAAAAACATCAAAAACACAACCTTATATGACAATAGGCAGTTCATACAGGGAAGCTTAGACAGGAATATGCCGTGTTTAACTGTCCCTTAAACAAGTAATAAATAATCCATCAAACAGTGATCTTATTTCGCAAAATACTAATTAGAAATCTGCAAAGATGCCAAATGCAGCTGCACTGAAATATGGCTTATTGAGGACACTGTCAGTGGAGAAACTGGAATGTTTTTCCACTTCTGAAATTCATTTCTTTTTAGTTAATCATTTGTGACAAATCAGAATGTGGGAATAAACGAGCTCTTGAACATGAGAGAGAGAGAGATGCAATGTGGTGAGTTTCATAGCTCAGCTGGAAATGTCACTGCAACATCAAAACTTATTTTAGTTTGCAGAAAATGTCACGCTGATGTTCCAAATTCTCATTTTACATTTTACTAGGCAGGAAAGTAATAATTTTTTTATTGCCGCTTAATCTTTTCACTGTTATAGTCATCATTTGGTCATGAAATGTTGATCAGTGTTATCCAAATCCCAAAGTAATGTTCTTAAATGTCCTCCAAAGAATAATCCAAAGATATTCAGTTTGAGGTAGTAGAAGAGGAAAGAAAGCAGAAAATATTCACATTGAAGAAGCTGTAATCAGAGATTAGACTTATTTTCTTAAAAATGACTTAACCCTTTAAGACCTACCATAGAACAAGTTCTCCAGAGCATATCTTTACATTTTTACATGCTATAGTGCCTTTTTTTTTTTTTTGGAGCATTTGAACTTGCTATGCATCAATAATAATAATTAATAATAATAATTTAACCTTTATTTATCCCCTTGGGGAAATTCAAATTCTGCATTTAACCCATCCTACTAGTAGCAGGAGCAGTGGGCTGCCACGGTGCAGTGGTCAGGGGTTAAGGGCCTTGCTCAGGGGCCCAACAGTGGCCGCAGTGGGATTCGATCCCCTGACCTTCTGATCAGTAGTCAGGGGCTTAACAAACCTTACATTTTAATAATATGTATGTAATAAGTCCATGTCAACTAAATAATTTGCTTAAAAGGTGCAATAAACCACCAGAAAAATGAAAATTGTTTTGTTTTTTTTACACATATTTTCCTAAATACAGAAATGTCATAGCTGTATCCTTCAAAAATTGTAATGTAAAAAAGTTGCACAAAATCCTTTCAAACCACAGAAAATTTATTTGGAGTGTGTTCATAACTTAATTTTTGAAATTCACTAATTTTTATAAACAGAAACAGAAACAAAAACAGAAATATAATGTACATTGTGAACAATTAGAAAAAAGACTATTTACAGCATAACTACAAGTTTGCGGAAGGAAACAGTGCTCTGGGACACATTGTAAGTAGAAATGTAAGTTTAACTCTTCCGTTTTCATATTCAAAAATAATTATTGCTCTATCATATTTGGTTGTGATTCTACAGGCATTTAAAAATAGATATGCAAACGGAAGTTAAACTGATTAATCATTAACTGTATGGACCCGAGTGCCTACAAAATCATTTGCATACAACTGCACCTTGTATGTCATTTCATTCTGCACTACTTTAAGCCATTACATCTTCATATATCTTCTGCAATGTGCAATATCCACAAGTGCAGTTACTGTTTTTATAGTTTTCATACACCTAAGAATAGACTACCCTACTGTTTTAATAGATACACTTGCACATAGGATTTTTCTGCTAGATTTATATATTTCATATTTGCACACCTACATTTGAACCTTTAAAATGTCTGATTTTGTGAATGCACCAAGAGGATTGCTGCTTAATTTCACTGTACACTGCAATTACAATAAAGGGATTTTATTCAAAACAGCTGGTAACTCATTTAATAGTTGATAACTAATTAACTTATTGTTGCAGCTCTATGAGGCAGAGCACCAAAAACATGACAAGGCATCAATTTTTTCAACAACAGTCCATGATTCTACCCCAAATAATAAGCTCATAAAAGCATCCCTCTGGACTCAGAAATGAATCATACAAGCTGATAAATGTTTACAGGTGGCTTCTCTGTTTTGCACATTACATCAGCTGCTTGGTTTTGTTGGGGGATAAACAGGCTCGCTGCTATAGTAAGCAGCTTAGGGGCCGCTGTGGTGGCTGAACACACTTAACAGCTTGTTGTAGTAGGGTTCTCAGTCATGTGACTAACAGGTAAAAGCTGATCTACAGATGAATATTCACCACTATGAAGCCAAGGACAGCTTTTCACGTTCAAATTATGGCTACATAAAGTACATAAATTCACCTGAACAGCCATTTCCTGATAATATAACCACAGAAAACAATAGCTGAGCCGTTTCTGTGAGCAGCAGCTGTCCTGAAGTCAAAGCTGCACTAACTGCTCCTGTAAAGGTAATGACTACATTTAAAAACATGCAAACCATGAGGTGGGGATTAAACCGGACTCAGCTCTTAAGACCTGTCTGAAACCATCTGCAGACACACTATTATGTCCACATTCCCAGATATTTCCTGTTATTATTAGCAACAATAATGTGATGCATTATTCAGGCACATAAGGAACCCGACGCTGCCGTAAACAAGGAGGTCAGCATCAAACTGCTTCATTTACATCTCTATCTGTTACTTAACACGGCGCTTTACATTGACGGTGTATAAATAGCAGCGAGCGAGCATCACATTTTCACTTCAAAGAACATCTTGTGGCTGCAGTAAAGACTCAGAGAGAACTTCTGTGTGGAGGATCTCTGTCTCCTCCACAACAGATTTCGCCCAGCATGATTGTTAAACGTTACAAAATGGTGGCTCTGCAAAAAAGAGGCTTCATTCTGAGGGTTGAGCAGCACAATATGAAGCTTTAACTGTCTAAAAAGCCCTATATCCAATCATATATGCATATATATACACAAAGAGAGAAGCCATCTACCTCAACAAGCCCCCATTAGCGACTGTAGCACATGTTTGCAGAATGAAAAATAAACTTTACAGTGACAGGATCCTAACCCTATGTAACCAGAGTTATTCTAACACCAACAAATGGCACATGAGGCCACACTTGACACACTCCACCCTGAAACACAAACACTCAGCAGTTATCCGTGCACTGATAAGCTAAAGGATGTTAGCCGGTGTATTTAGCTACTGCACCATTCATGCATTACAGTTGAAAGAGACTGCAACTGTTCTCCTGATAATGTAATTACTGCTGCAAGCTAAAACAGACAAACTGGTTCATACGGATCTTGACATAAACAAAAACATATTTAAGTTACTGTTAAATTGAATTTGTGCGAATTTTATGCAGATTTTCCTCATTGTTTTTGAATGAAAGTCTCTCAGACAGCTTCCACTGTGGTGTCAATAAAGTACATCTCAAAACAGCCCAGCATATTTTGCATTGTTTTGTAAATTATCCATGGTTTTTGGATAGATAGTTTACCATTAAAACGAGAAAGTCTGAAGTATATATCGTTGCAGCATCGACACAAACACAATACTCACATGCAACATGCAGTGAGGTATATTAACTTAAACACAGGATGCTACAACACAAAGAAAACTCACACATTTCTTGTTTTCCACAACAAATCTACAAGAGAAGTCTCTGATATAATTTTCTCCAATGTCAGGATCTTTGTATTCTTTAACCCTTTAAGACCTACAACAGAACAAGTAGCCAGAGCATATCTTTACATTTTTACATGCTGTAGGTCATTTTTTATCAAAATACAATCAGACATAACTATATACAGAAAGACAACATGTACATCTAAGTAAACTATAGCTATATACATTATATACATCAATGGTGCAATCAAAGTTCAAAGTCGAACATTACACTTCAATAGCACCAGTGGAGCTGTGATAGGGCTTGTGACTAAATACTGTCCACGATAACACACAGAGGAACGGGTTTTTGCGGTTCCATATATATATGTGGGTGTGGGAGAGTGTAGGGAGTGTGTGGTGAGGGTCTGGAACCACGTGATATTTCATGCTCACAATGTGATGAAGTGTATTCCGACGTAG
>OMNN01083389.1:0-19848 GCA_900302755.1 Chromis chromis | reverse complement strand
ATTATTATTTTCATATTAAACTCTAACAGAAATGTTTTGGTTACTCTCTAGTTTACAGTATTCTACAAGCCTTGAAGCTAACGTTGTATATTTCAGATCTTTAAAAATTAAACTGCATAAAAATCCATAAATTACAGCAGAGTATGGCAACATTTATCCTTGTGGAAATCCCTCTTTACATGGACTTTATTACTAAGAATCTTTTAACACTGCTGATAACTCAGGGTTTAATGTAAAAATTATGGATATTAAATATTCTGTGCTGTACATTGAATACAAGTAGTCAGTGATTGCACTTGTGTCATGACAATCAATGAAATGTAGACCATGATGAGCTGTTTCTGTCTTTCAGATGGCATACCTTATTCAACACCTCTGCTCTGCACATTTACTCTGTTTTTATGCATTTTGTAATGCATTCATTTGAATACATTGGCATTCATGTACTGTGGATAGCGCTGATTGTATATGTAGCACATGATTGGGTTTGTGTGTGGCTGCACATCTATTTTCTCTTTGCCAGATAAAGGAGGTGACCTTGACCCTCACCTTGAGGGAGGGCTGTGATGTCTCAACAGCACTGTCTTGAAGCCAAGGAGGGCTTTGTCTTGCCTGTGTGATAAAGCACAGTCAGAGCATGATACATTTGACTCAGCTACAATAGTCAATCCATTAAACAGCCTAAATCAGGATTTTGTACAAATGCACAATGAGGATAGCTGCATTCTTCAGAGATGTTTGAGCCTCATAATTTCATGATTTGATTTGCACAGCAAAGTTTAAAGCTTTCTGCTGTGGTTTGGAAACTCCTGGTGACGTCTGTTAATATGTTACTGTTAATATCTCTCCACTGGCTCCCTGTCGCTGTCACTGTTTTCTAGCCCTTGCATCCTCCAAAGAAAGCATGTCAGGGAGGGACAGTGATAGGTAGGTAGGCAGCTACGTTTTTAGAATCACAAGTTTGATGAAATTCAACTTGAAATGTGGCCACAAATAACCAATGGTCCACAGAGGATACTCTTTTTTTTGTTTTTTTTTAAAAGATTTATTTTTGGCCTTTTATGCCTTTATTAGATAGGACAGTGGATAGAGACGGGGGAGAGTGGGGAAGGACATGCGGTAAATGCCCGAGGTCGGAATCGAACCCAGGACAGCCGCTACGCCTTAGCTCTTAGGTCACACAACATAACCGTTAGGCTATCGGGGCGCCCCCAGGGTATTGTTTTGAAGGTGTAACAGCAAGCAACTTTTAGCCATGTTACGGGGACCACTCATCCAAATGACTTCAAACTTTATACTGCACTTCCACAGGTGCCCAGTAACCCATCCAGTAAGTCTGAAGTAGATCGAATGAATGGTTGTCGAGAAAGATGAAGAACAGACAGACTCACAAACACACATAGATTCTTTCATTTCTTAGTCAGACAAAGTCTAAGAAGGATGTCCAACAAAGCATTTTTCTTAAAGCAAGTGCATTTATTCAATTGTTAGCAATCAATTAGTTAGCCATGCAATCACAGAGAAGGAAGTGTCGGACAAATACTAAACCAATCAATGGAGAAGTTACTGCAGTGTTAGCACCAGCTAAAATAAGAAAACTGTTTTTTAAATGGCTTCAAACTCAACACTGCGCTATCTTGTGTCCCCAGCAAAACACTCGCCAAGTTTGGAGCAGATCGGATAAAAGGTTGTTGTCAAAGGACAAGAACAGACACACACACACAAACACAGACTATTTCATTTATTAGTCAGATGAACTCCAAAACAAACCACACAAGCTCTGAGAAAAGTGAGGTATTCAGACATACTGATTAACCCAACAGGAATCCATGTCTTTGATGATGTTACATAGCAGCAGGGGCAACTTAGTCTCTGGCCGCAGGCAATCAATGTCAATTCTGCTACTAGTCTCAAATGTATTTTGGCCATTTTGACAGTTTTGAACTTGAAGGCATGTTGCTTACAAATTCTAAGTGAGTTTATTAAGTGTTGTTTTGTTCTTGCTGATCATTCCCGGACCTCTGACCTTGAGTGAAATCAGATGTGGATTTTTGAGTACTAAGTTTAAGAACTCTGGTTTTGACATTGGCAGCTCTTGGTTGAGGTCAGAAAAGACCAACTTGAATGCAGCAAAAGTCCACAGTGACTTGATGCACAACATGTTTATTATTATTTAACCCAAACCACCATATTTCCCTAACCCTAACCGAAGTACTTCTGTTGTGTAAACCACAAACAGGAGTCAGGATGTCAACTCTGAGCCCCAGTGAGAGAGTCGAGCACTTTGTACAACCACATCCTCCTGATGACTGAAAACAAATACAAAACAGTTGCGTCTGAATGTAATCCAGCCACATATTACGTTACATGTTTTATGTCTATACCAGTAATGCCGTAATGTGAAATCCTAACATATGACTCAGTGACTGTTGACTGTAGTTGACAAAGTACAGTGACATGAAGCCACAGAGTCCACAGACAAAGTACAGGGTGAATGTAAGATTAACAAAAAAATCTGGCTTTATCCATGGACATATTATTATTTATGATGATTATTATTGTAGTATTATTATGTTCTTCCTTAAATTCGAAATATTACTTAAAGTGAGGTTTAGTCGATCCATGCCCAAAAACATACCCTCCTTTATCATCTGTTTTACTCTAAATGTAATCATTATTTATGAAAAACACATCATGTTTTATTCAAAAAGTCTTGAAACTTGTGATTGAGACCATAAACTCAATAGGAAAATCTTTACTGAGATAACAGATCAAGGGAGAAGTAGTGTGTTTTTAAGATAAGATAAGATAAGATAAGATAAGATAAGATAAGATAAGATAAGATAAGATAAGATAAGATAAGATAAGATAAGATAAGATAAATCTTTATTGTCATTGCTCAATAGTGCAACGAAATTCAATTCTCAACCACAATGGAAAATTCCTCTGGCTCACTGTTGGACCAGATGGTATTGGTGTTCATTGATTAGGGCTATAGCCTGATTATAAAAACTGTCCCTGAGTCTGTTGGTGCGAGACTTGAGCGCCCTGAATCTCCTTCCAGAGGGCAGCAGCTCAAACACCCGGTGTCCTGGGTGTGTGTGGTCTCTGAGGATGCTTTTTAATTAAAAATGAAGCGTCTTTTTGCGATTAGAGGAGTCGCCCCCTGCTGGCCACCAGGGAGAGTGCAGGTGTAAGCCACTTCCTTTGCTGGAGACCATCTTTTGGATAGTCTATGGTTCGACTATGTTGTTGACTGTCTTTAACATTTAAAAAAAAAAAGAAAGAAAACAACATCATGTGCCAAATCTCCTCAGACTACAGTTTGTTTGTCTGAGCTTTAATCAGAAACACTGTAGCTTCTTAGGTTGCCTCCAGTAGTTGATATGCATGTAATTGAACAAAAATCTGGCACTTATGGACCTAATGTTAACATCCAAACGAGATTTAACGACTACACTACCCTAATACCGCGGCATATTTTCCCTTTTTTTTTTTCAAAAGAAGATACATATTTGGATATATGTTAGGAGATGGTATTGATTAACCTCTGATTGGGAGGCGAGCTGCAAAATTGTCCAACTTTTTTTTTCAAATATTGAAGCCCACTCTCCAAGCTCTCTAGAAGCACTGTTGATGATCGGTTCATGCACTAACATTACACATTTGGAAAGCCCCATTGTTTGTTGTGGAAGTGGCTGCTTGTTAGCCTAGCATGCTAACATTAGCACTAAAGTGGGACCTACTTATGCAAACAAATTGAGTTTTATGTTAATACAAAAACAGCTAACCTGGCAGAGACATCTAATATATATAGTCTAATGGTGCGTGCAGTATATGTGCATGAATTTGAAGATGTCTGTATATAATGTAGGTGTGTATTTAACTCCTTGAAGTACCCAAATATAAACTGAGAGAACATAAACACCCTACTGCTTGGGTGAGTAAGTAAAAAGTAGGCTATTTTGGGGCCAAGAAGTTAAAAATAACATACTTCAGTCGGAAGTAGTAAATCCAATTGCACGTAATCCATTAAACTGCTATGTAGACCTTAAAATGTATGCTATAATCAAATCCACTGTGCATTGGCAAGCATCTGTAATTCCCATGGATGTCCATCCCTGCCCTCCTGTGGTCTGCAGCGAGCACTACTTAAAACTCACTGCAATGGTTTGCCCAAAAATTCATGCCCACAGGAGGAACCAAGGGGGTTCTGCATCTGCAAAAAAATAAAAATAAAAATGTAAATCTCCTATATGTAATAATTACACCTTTTACCAATTCAGGACACGTCAAACTTGCACTGAGAATATTTCCAGTATGTCAACTTTGTAGCACGAATAACTTTTTCTTTTTTTGGACATTTGCTTTAACAACCACTGATCATATATTGTATATATGAAAGGTGTTAAATAAGCTGATAAATGAAGTCTATTGTTATTTAAGATCCCCTCCAGTGATAATGTTTTTTGGTGTTTTTATATGCTAGAAGACACATCATGAGCAAAATAAGCAGTCACTGCCATCTCTGAGCATTTCTGCTTTAAAAACAGCAGTGAACCATTGACAGTCTCAAAGATGTGGATTCAGAAAACCAAGGTTTAATGCATAACAAACCTAATAATCAATCATGAACTTTTGAGGTGGCGATTTCTGCACAAGAAAATCAGAATCTCCAATATTACATCTTGCCATTGTGTAGTTTTACATTGTATGAGCAGATTTATAGGTGAGCTGGTGTGCTTGAGCTGCAGCGAGTGGTGGAGAAAGATTTGTGGACTTCATTTATCTCCACATTCTAAACGAAGCAACAGTGCAGAGTTACATCTAAGCCATTTTAAGGCATGATGGGATTATTTTCATGAGAAAATATGTAACTTTAATACACAGAGATGAGGTTTAATAAAAGGTGTAATCATTGCCTGGAGTGGGACTTTAACTCATCGCCTCTAGGCAAACATTGCGTCTTTTGATTAGTAAATAATGTAGGTGTTGCGTGATTTTATTTTAAAATATGTTATCTAGTGCATACACAATCCATAAAAAATAATTATTATTTTTGATCAATTAAATTACCATAAATGAACTTTCATATGGTAAATTTACAGCCTTTGGGCTCCTGCAGGTCTGGGGCAGTTGCCTGCTTTGCCCAGTTGGTCATCCAGCCTTGTTCGTAGCTGTGTAAAACTGGAAAAAGTTCAATGCAGAAATTATCTTTCCTTTTGTTCCTGTTTAATCCATTTCTCCAAAATTAGACAGCCTGCAGAGGACAGATAGAGGGAGAGAGGGATGATGGGGAAACAGACATGATGACATGTGACAGGGTCTGATGGAGGCAAACTCTGTTCCACAATGACACTGTGTGCAGTTTCACCTGCTGGGCCACCAGGACGCCCTGAATAAATTAATCTTTAGTCAAATTAGCCTCATCTTTTTGTTTGCTAAATCACTTCCACTATGAAGCCTATTCTCCAACATCTGTGTGATTCATCAGCTAAAATCACCTCCTGCCATTCCCATTTAGTTCCCCCTGATGCTGGCCATTTCGCAACAAAAATAACAGTTTCTTGTGTTTCACGTGCGACTGTAAGCGGATTACTAGTTCCTGAGCTGAATGTGGCCTCCCTGGTTTCTGCACAGAGCAGTGGGAGATGATAGATATGACAGGCAGAGATTAGGGGATTACTGTCTCTTGTAGATGAAACAATCATTAAATGTTAGCATCTGTCAATGTGTTGAGGAAGTGGACGGAAGCAGGTTGCAGATCAGTCAAAGCAGAGACGGCCGGATGCTGCGTGACTCTGCTGGTTGCTTACTTTTCTCCCATAAGATGACAATGCAGTGAAGGCAGGCGGTGTCACCGACTGAGCCGTACATGAGCGTCCTTCTCGTTTCTGTCACAATAAATCCTTTGTCCGCCTGACGTTCAGTGTTATTAACATGCACCGATACAGCAGGAAATACTCACCTAAAAAACCTTGGAAGAAGAGACGCCGCTCACAGCTGAGGTTTCATTTAGCTTTAGGCGATTCGGGGCCCGGTGCAGAAACCTGACTTTAGACGTGATTACATTGTTATTCAGTCCAAGACAGGATTCTTCAAAGGGATTGTTCAAAGCTCAGGGTTATCACGAAGTACCCTGTAAAACTAAACAGTCATTGGTCAGCGGGAATCTGTCCTTTAGTTGACTGTTTCAGGTTTAGTCTTCCCTCTTGAAAAAAAAAACATTCAGGCTGGTCAGGCTACATTGTAGCAGAGATACACTGAAAAATATAATGAAGTTTTGCAGATAAATGTGTGTACCTATTTTAAGATATTTGTAGGAGTCAGCTTTCTCAAGGTTTGACCCATCATCAAAAATAATGTTCATCTTACTTCATCTTATTCAATACAAGTTCATATTTTGTTCAGTGTTTTTGTTTGTTGGTACATATAGTACAGTTTTTCCACACACTGTTCAGTTACCTTGTTTAAAATTCATGTTAAAAAAACATGTGAATAAAGCTTAAAATAAGATGAACCCTCTGTATTTCACTGTATTTGCAATGTTTTCCTATAAATACTGGAGCTGTGTTCACAAATTGGTAAAGATTTTTTCCTAATGTCTTTGTTTTTTGTCTATTTGGATGTGTTTTCTCAAGTTGCAATGTTGTTAACTCTCCGGGCTGCCATACAGTGAGGATGCGATTGAACGCTTTGCAAGTAGTCACAAACACAATGAGGTTGTTCTTCTGTGACGGTAACCACATATTTAAACCAATAATTAGCTGCAAACAAAAATAAAGGACTTTATTATAACTGTTTGAGCAATTTCTGAATTGTGTCATTGTTAATGTGTGTGCAGGCTCATGTCTCATATCTTATTTTTTCTTTCTCACCATCAGTTATGTAAATAAGCCAGGTTGGCTGTTAGTCTTACAGCTACAGTTTGGTTTAATGTGTTTGTGTTCTAGTGAAAGCGCTTGTTATAGGCTCGCTACAACATACTGTATGACAGCTTTGTGGCTCAGAATTATTGAAATATGAATGTTGTGTGCCTAATGCGCCATGTTGTGTTCTGTAGCGCATTTGAAAAAAACAATTTTATGTGGCTTCTAAATGTATAACAAGTCGTAGGTGAGAGTGTGGGTGCAGAATTTGGAATCTGCTCTCAGCGTTGTATAATTTAACGTGGTTCAACAGCCAGACGTGCTGTATAGTGAACTGTTGCTGTGTTCCTGCAATGTAAGAAAAACATGCAACAGTAAATTAAGCAAACACCTTCACCGATTTGATTGTACATGCACGGTTAATGCTCCAAAGTGAGAAAACACAACTAAATGCTGAAACACATCCAAAGACTGTATTTGGCTGTTTAAACAGTCATGTGAAAAAATAACTACCTCTCATGGAAAATGTAAACCTTTTTAACCTATTTGAACTACAGGTGTTGTAATGCACCACTATGGATGATAACCATGATATTTAAAAATGAAATATTAATATCACGATAATATGAGAATGTAGTAAATAATCCAGTATTTGGAGTGTAATTCAATTGCCAAAAAAGACACAAAACACACAAAGTTAAAGATGAAGTTGACTGATGGCATTGTTTTTGTTGGCCTTGTCACTACAAGTAGTAGCCAGTAAAAGAATCTCCATTATTTGAACAAGCTAAAAACTTGATCCTCTCTGAAACAGTGCCTATTAATAAAGCTGATGTACTCAAACAAATGTCACCCTGACATTTCATTTAAATAAATAAGAAAAAAAGAAAAAAAAAACATGAATCATTTATCACACCTTCAAATCTTTAATTTGAATCAATCAATCAAAGTTTGTTCCACAGTCTGGGAGCAGCAACAGCAAAAGAGGATTCCAGATTAGGTGGCAACAATTAGAACATCCTTAGGGAGTGACAGGAGGAACCAGTCTTATTGAAACCTCTGACCTGAAGACTCTGGTGTTGTCTTTGCTATTAAAGTGTGTGTGGGGTAATTCTGCCAAGACCTAAAGAGCGCTCCAAGGCCTTCAGGAAAAAAGGTTGTGAATCTCCAAATGATATGAAATCAATCATGCCAACTGTGAGCTAGAAGTGGTTGTATAGTCACAGTAACAGTAGACATGTTTGGTGCAGGCCAATGTTAATGTTGTGGTTTGGTTTTCCTTCACTACCTTTAGAGACAGAGCAGCTTGCAGTCATTGATTCAATGATGAATTCTGAATCATATCAAAGAGTGCTTGAATATAATATGAAGCCATTTGTCTGACAACTGAAATTGAACCTGGAGTGGACCTTTCAATGGGATAATGACCCCAACAACACGAGCAAATTCACCCAGGAATGGCTCTAAAAGAAGAAATAAGGGGTTATGGAAAAACCTAGTCAAAATTGTAGGGGGATTTGAAACGGGCAAGAAAACTCTCAAACATTTTGTAAATGAAGGGATTTTGCATGGTGGGAGTTGTCAAAAATGTCAGCAAGGTGACGTCAGAGACTGGTGGACAGTTTTGCAAAGTTTCAACAAGAAGCTGTTCCTGCTAAATATGGCAGTAGTAGCTTGTTAGACCAAGGGTGTACTTACTTCTTCCATCTTTTGCTTTTGTTGAATAAATCCTTGAAAAAACTGAGTCTTGTTTGATTGTGCTCAAGTATATCAAATGTATTTGTAGGCACTATGTCAAAGGGATACCTAAATATCTAAATAATTCTACCCTTGCTTTTTCTGTATAATGAAAATGTTGCAATATTTACCTACATTAATGGATTTTCTTGGCCACTTTGGTGCAGCATACAAACGATTAAAGAATGTTTGTTTTTTAATATCATACAATCAATACTGTGACCATGTTAGCAAACAGCTGCAGATTCACACATACAGCAATACACAAACTAAAAACACCGGTCAAAAAGAGCAGAAATATAGAACTAATATTCAGCAGGTTCTCAAATGCTAAAGTACGGACAGTAGCCTCTACAGTTGTTCCATTACTGTACAGGGTTGAAAATGCAGCAGACATTTGAAAATCTGTGCATTCAGCAAAACTGGAGGATATGCATAGATGTCTTATACTTGATGAGTTTATATTGAATGTGAAGTGCATTTTCACGTCATTTGTTAGATTTCTTTTCATGGCAGTCAATATAGCAGCTGTACAGCAACTGTACAGTTGCATGCCAGTTTGAAGTTTGTCTTTCCCTTTAATTCCTCTTTTTTTATCTTGTTCATGTACATTTATAAATTTGAGTCATAGTGCAATTTTTTTTTTTTTTTTTACTTAAACTGAAAACATTTTTAATTTAATCTCTGCCCTGAGCAAATCTACATCTTGCATCCACTGACTTTATATGCAGGTACGCTGATGATAGAACCCTAGAATTCAGTTGGTTCATTTAGTTTTTTTCTAGCAGTATTGAGACAGTAACAACTTTTAAGCACCTTCTTCTTAAAAAACAAAAAATAACTTTTGTTAGATTTTTGTTTTTGGCTTAAAATTTTAGTTTTATGCCTTTGTTTTGGCTTTTTATAATTGGTTAACTTGCTTATTTTGGTGGTGTTTTGATTAATTTTCTTTGTTCTTTTTTCAATTTAGCTCTATGTAACATTATTTTGAAAGGCACTATTGTGTATAAATACCATTTATTAATATTATTATATTATTATTATTGTTGTTGCTGTTGTTATTATGCTAATACCCTTTACTGCAAAATGAATATTCATGTATATGTGGTGGACAGATTGGTCATGGTAAAGTGGTGTTTTGGGTCTCTTTCAAATCTGAGGGAACCATAACAGGAGCTCTAGAAAATGACAAGCAGGGAAAAGAACCAATTTGAAACTCCTGTCACAGACACCATGATGGCAGCACAGTCAGTGTTAGAAGGCTCAAGGAAGCAAATCAAATATAATACTCTGAAAGCACTCAGTGCTCAGGGCCACAGACAGCCCTGATCCACAACGTTATCAAATATTCTTCTGTCCGGCTGCTGTTTACAAGGTCTGAGCACATGAGGTACTTATTTGACTTAAGTGTCTCATCATTCCACTCCAGTGAACACCGTGGCTCTCAATGTCACTGACTTCAGTACAAAAAAAAACTTTATTTGTAGCAGCGCACTTCAGTCATGACAATCTCCCTTGTATCTCGTGCTGCTCTTCGCACAAGGTTGTACCTGGCGCAGGGACTTTGCTTTAAATTATGGTGACACTGAATATGGGTTAAAAAAAAAAAAACTCCAAACAAATTCCCAGAGAGTAATCGGATGCAGACGTTGCCACTGAAGCAGCTTCTCCAGGTAGATATTACAGCACTGCAGCAGCTTGCGGTGTCAGAGCGGCAAGAGTGGAGCGGCAAATAAAAGATGCATGCCTCTTTCTGATGGGCTAACAAGCAAAGGCAGCGCTCACCTGGGGATATAAAAAAGTAAATTATTGAATACACGATTGCACAATGTGACTGAGCAAACAAACATCAGATAATCATTGCTGCTCTGAGGACGCCACAGTCAACAAGACTCATATCAATTATTGCTGGCATGAGGTTCAGCAGAACAGAACTGAAATGATAGTCGGGGCCAATTGTCAGGGGTAAATTCCGCCGCCTCGTAATTGCGAGTGCTATGAGCTTTAATGTTTTTTAACCAGGCCATTTTTTTTAATCATTAAACCACAAATAAATCATGAGGAGCATAATTGAAACTCTCCTACTTTATGTCATTATTGTTATTGCTGATGTGTGATAATCAACCCGCAGCCCCACAGTGGTTGTTAGGCTCAGCTTGGAGGGGAGAATTGAAGTGAAGCACTTATTTTCAGTCATCACCGTCGTTGAGAGATTTGAGGATAAGGGCTGAATTATCCCTGCATCACACCGGGGCCGTTGTAGTGTGAGGGATGGTTGAGCCAACGTCCCAGGGCCCCCCAACGAGGAGATGGCTCTCAGGAAGCAATTCTTTTAGTGTTTGACCCAGTCCAGACAAAAATAGCTTGTTTCCAGACATGGTAATTGTTGCTGGTAGTGATGATTGAATTCTCGGAAAGCTTTCAGGCCATAATGACTTTCCAAAAAACAAAAAGTGAAGTTCGGCCCTGATGTCTGCTGGATGTGGCTATTGGATATGATCCACAACAGTTTTAGCCAAAGTTCCATGATTTCTTTCTCTGCTTTTATTAAAATAGATACTTGTAATTGTGCATAAATGCCTACATGTATTGAGAACTGACAAAAAGTTAATATTTGAAGTTACATTTCAGTTGTAGCTTGCAAATCAAATTTTTCTTGGTTTTTTTGGTTTTTTTTGTCTTATCCGGCCTGTGAGGAGGCAGTGCTGGACGTGGTAGTCTGCAGCACCGGGGCCCCTCAGGGGACAGTGCTCTCCCCCTTTCTCTTCACCCTGTACACTTCGGACTACCTTTACAACTCTGGGAGCTGTCACCTCCAGAAGTTCTCCGATGATACAGCCATCATCGGGTGTGTATCTGAGGGCGACGAGCAGGAGTACAGGACCATCATCACGGACTTTGTCAACTGGTCTGACCATCTCCAGCTCAACGCCAGTAAGACGAAGGAGATGGTCATTGACTTCCGCAGGAGGAAGACACCCCAGACTGTACAGGTGAACATCCAGGGTCTGGACATTGAGATGGTGGAGACCTATAGATACCTGGGTGTTCACCTCTACAATAAACTGGACTGGTCAAACAACACGATGTCCTGTACAAGAAGGGCCTAAGTCGTCTCCACCTGCTGAGAAGACTGAGGTCCTTTGGAGTGTGCAGAACTCTGCTCTGGACATTTTATGACACTGGTGGCATCTGCTCTCTTCTATGCAGTGGTCTGCTGGGGAGGAGGGAGCACAGACAGGGACAGAAAGAGACTGAACAAACTGGTCAGGAGGGCCGGTTCTGTCCTTGACTGCTCCCTGGACTCCATCGAGGAGGTGGATGAGAGGAGGATGTTAGCAAAGCTCACATCCATCATGGACAACCCCTCTCACCCGCTGCACAAGACTGTGGGGGCTTTAAGCAGCTCCTTCAGCAGCAGACTGCGACATCCACATCCAGGTCATTCCTCCCAACTGCAATAACACTTTACAACATCAGCATCACTGGCTGATGTTGACAAAACTGGTTTCATTTCAATTCCATGACTCATTTGGACAACTAATTTTTGCACTCGCTATTATATTCATTCATCTTTTTGTGTACACACTCATTCTGTTACTTAATTATTGTTATCCTTGTGTACATACCTATTTTATTTTTTATTTTTTACTCAATTGTTGCTATTTTTTCTATGTACATACTTATTTTACTACTTAATTATTGTTATTTTTCTTGCATTTCTTGCATTTCGTGCTGCTGTAACAATTGAAATTTCCCCAATGGGGGATCAATAAAGAATATTCTATTCTATTCTATAGGAAATGCTTGCAGAATAGTAAATAGCAATAGCAATTAACACCAAGGCTAAGAATATCCAATTTGAAACCATAGTGATGCAGTGCAGTAACAACAACCTCAAACACACAGATTCAGACTTCTGGGGTTTCCTAGGTAACAAACCCGAAGAACAAAGTTAAGGGGCGGGGATTTTCGTGTCAATATTCTTCTTGAATTGGTTTCCAGTTTGAATATGTAGCCTCCAGCTATATTAGTCTAACTTACTGTTGTGTAGCGTTAAGTGGTTTGACAGTGCTAGTAGGAGGGGTAGATGGAGGGATACATCTAAGACATTTTAGGCTAGGAAGGGATTATTATTATTATGGGAAATAAACTAAATGTGTAACTTTAGTACAAAGACATGAGAGTCTAAGGGGTTTATTGAATTACTAGAGGGGCTTTCTCTGGTAAGCTAAAAGTTAGTGGAAAGCATCATTTGTATCAATACAACTGAAAGCTGTTTATGAGAGTGAACACAACTTCTTAGTGCTTTGGAGTAGTTTGATATTGATATATACAGCAAACTGAAAGCTCTGCAAAACACTGACTCACAACACATTTTTTAGAGACTGTCCTACCATAGAAAGACAGCATCGTGCAATCCTGTGGGAAAACATCAGTTGTTCCATGCCCCAAAACAACCCCTATGTAGTTGACATAGGTCGAATGTCGGGGGGAGGAGCTGTAGTTACCATGAAGGAAGAAATCAATTGATGTTACTATAAAGCCACAAAGTCAGCGTAATGAGGAGCTTCGGGTGGATGGAGGGGTTGACAAAACACTGATCTTTAACAGGGGAGGCTGCTGTTTCCTTCTCATTTTAAACTTGTTATAAAAAAAATGTTTCTTTTCTACCAACACATATCCTCATCTGATTAATATTAAATTAATATATACAAAACATAAAAAAAGTGCAATCCATGATCCATGATGAAAAAACGACAACACAACTTGATTGTTTAAGGGAACTAAAATGAGTGATGCTTACATAGGTGACAGCATGCTGTCATGAGAAAGAGGGAATATAAAACCTCAGAACTTTTCCAAAAAGGCTGTGGTGATGCTGTCACTCATTTCAGATGGGACAAGACTTGTCATGGCCAGAAGCTTGTTGTATATGTGTATTTCTTACCTAAACCAAACTTAACCAAGTATTTTAGTTTCCTAAACCTAATCAAACAGCAACACAAAAAATAATAATGGAAAAAACTGACTAATAAGTCAAGGACATCAAATAATAAATTATCCCAGAGAGGATACAAACCCTACTCTCCAGGGTGAAAGTCCTGTGAATGACCACCACATCCAGCTCCTCAGAATATGGAAACTGTATACTATCTCATTTACCAACACTCATACATGCTGTTTCTACAAACACGTGTAAATGTAATTTTGAGAGTCCTTGGCAATCGACCTGTTCTTTTGCTTAGCTGTAATGTATTAGATCTTTCCCCAAAGCTGTTGGGTTTTTGTCAGCTTAGAATCGCCCTTCATATCTACATAGGGACTAGGTCGTAGCCAAATCTACCATGTTGCACCACCATGTTTCCACAGTAGCCTAGGAAGGACAAACCCTACAGACACTGATTCTGGAGAGGGCCTTTCACATTTTTTGTCTCAGACTCTGTAGGTTGCCCTATATGCTTGGAAAGTGAGGGGTATTGGTCTTTTAAGTTTAAGGAAAGATCATGACTATAGCAAATAAACTGTTTAGGGTTAGACAACTGGTACAGAATACATTTATTACACATCTAGGAAGTAACTCTACCACCTGCGCTAAACACTTATCCACAACTGTCCTGATCTACATATTCTTATTTAGCACCGTGCTACATAAAGGGCACACTAAATAAATCAGCAGCTGCAGAATTATTGAATGTGAATGCCATTCTTATGATACAAAACCGTTCTGAGTGTAGAGACCAGAAACTTTTTTGTAATTTTGTGTAATGTTGCTTAAATGGAATCATATTGGGAACACACCCTAAATGTTAAATGTCTGACTTCAAACTTTCTATTTTTGTATTTGCTATTATAATATTATATTTATCTTTATGGAGAGGAAAATCTTAACTGCCTAAAAACTGTCTTATCTGCCCACCGATCTAACTTAATAATCCTGAAATGCTGAGCAGACTGAAGGGGAGAGAGCTTGGCATCGGCCCCCCCAACACTCACAACCACTATCTGGAACAACATGTTCGTCTCTGGACAGCGGCCGTGAAGACATGAAGGGGATAATATTACGCTGTGTTTTCTGTTAAAGAAAACCTCAGAGAGAAAAAAGGACTGAAGTATCACAAATATTCCGTACTATGCAGTTTTAAGCACTTCCATACCATCAGAGAGGTGACTGATAAGGCCCATATTCATTCTGCAACATGATGAGTCCCAACATCTATTCAGAGTCATAAAGAACTATCTTCAGCACAAGGAAGGAGTCCTGCAACAGATGGTTTGGCCCCCACAGAGTCTTATTAGGGGTTGGCCTCAGTGAGGATGGAGGTGAGAGAGCTGTCTGTGTGTCAGCGTATAGATAAAATGAAATTATTATTGATTTCAGACAGCCCAATCTCTACTACTCCCCCTTAACCACTGAGGGTACAGTTGTTAAGACTGTTAAGTGCATTAAATTTTTAGTGATACAGAACTCCTGTCTTGCTTGGCCTGAAAACCCTGATTACATTCTAGGCAAAGCTCAGCAAAGAAGTTTTGATAAGACATAAAAAATGGTCTCTTTTAGTTGCTGAGGTCCTGCAGGCCCCTCCGCACTTCCTGACCAAGCTACCTGAGTTTTGCAGTGAGCCAGGGTTTGTTGTTGTTGCGTGTGCGTGAGGTTGTGGTCGGCACACACATGTCCTCACGAAAACTGATGGATGACTCCAGAGTGCCTGTGAGTTTGTCTTGAGCAGTAATCTGAAAAACACTCCAGTCAAAGCAGGCCTGTAACTCCAGCTTTGCCTCCTTGGTCAATCTGACAGTCTTGACCACAGGCATAGCAGATTCTAGGTTCTGCCTGTATGTCAGGCGAAGGTGAACCGGACAGTTATCAGAGAGTCCTAGAGTTGCACAGGGAACACAGCGACATTCGCCAAACCATCGGCATATCGGTATATCTCCAAATAGTCATTGTCAAAGCTGAAATTATGCCAGCTGGCATTTGACATCACAAATCTATGGCATACAGTCCTCGTTAGTATAGTGGACAGTATCTCCGCCTGTCACGCGGAAGACCGGGGTTCGATTCCCTGACGGGGAGTGTTGAGTGTCTTTTCTACCAGTTGCTGTGTGTTTGCCAACAAATATGAAAGTGAAATGCCGCCAATGACAATGTTTGCTGGTGCTGACCTCCTCCTCATGTCTACGTTTAATTCATTAACCGAGTGATTGTTGGAGGAGTTTAATGTTCCTATTTAACATTAATGAGGACAAATAAACACGTTTCCGCCTGGTTTCGAACCGAGGACCTTTCGTGTGTTAGGCAAACGTGATAACCACTACACTACGGAAACTACTTCTAGCAGGTTTTCTGGCCGTTCATTCGCAAGAGGGCACATTGTGTTACTGTTTTTGCACTGAGTCTGATGGAGTATTTATCTTTATTATAATTTATCATAATCTACCATAGTCAATAGTCAAAATGTGGTAATTTGACGACATCTGTATCCATGCCCAAGGTGTTGGAGGCAGTTTCTGTAGTGTAGTGGTCATCACATTTGCCTAACACGCAAAAGGTCCTTGGTTCAAAACTGGGCAGAAACACACTCATTTCGTTGTGTTTTCTCTGAGTAACAACTTTAAAGTATTCTGTTGAATAAGCTGGGTGAGTTTGTTGCGCCGGACTTTAGGGACGATGGTGCTGAATGCGGAGCTAAATTCCACAAACAGGACCCTTGCATATGTCCCCGATGGGCCCAGGTGTTGCGGGATGTAATGCGGTGCCATGTTGACTGCATCTTCCACTTACCTGTTTGCAGGGCCTGCAAACTACAGGGGGCTTTGTGCGCTGCCATGTCCTTTAGGTGGAGACAATGTTTTACTGCTGCATTAAAAAGGGTTGTTATCCTGAATTATAGGCAGACAGCTGCCATACCTGGAAGAGAGCACAACGTATAATCAGGGACAGAATCGGGTCATTACTTATTCACATTGTTGAATTTATGCACCACTGTATGTGTTTATGCATTTTCTCTGAGTTATTGTATTTATATTCAATGAATGTCAATGATTTCAGGCAAGTTTGCAACATAATTATGTGCATGCATGTGTACTCCAGGTGAAGAGTCAGATCACATGTTTTCATTGCACTGGATTCACTGTTTTTAATGTCTCAGTGACAATAAACCTGAACTTGATTTCAACATTATCCACACATGAGATGTATTTCCACCCAAAAAGAAGAGGTTCCAACACTCATGATGCTGTACAAACTGTGACAGCACCATCAGTGGATGTATCTTATATATTAAAATATAAAAACTATGTAAAGGGTCAGCCAAAAGGACCAGATTACATACCATTCATTCTGTCTTGTATATGTCTGTGCAACATCCACAGGTAGCTCATGTAACTCAATGGGACTACAGAAAATACTTTAATAAAATGCTAACTGCTTGCAGAAGACATGGTCTGTCGTTTTCCCTGGCTTTACATTCACTGCACACACACAGTCCAGTTGTTAGGGTGATGCAATGGTTCTTCTACAAATTAAATTTAGGGTTGTTCACACGGTGGCATCATGTTTCCAGAACAGTTGTAGAACCAGAACTTTTCTGGTGGAAAGTCAATAGATGCTTGACACACTGTGCAAGGACTACTGGTGCTTGTTAAAGCAAAACATGCCTTCCAGTTATTTAATTTGTGTTCTCTACAGTAATTACTTCATGTCTAAAAATTGGTAGTTTGCATTAGCAGGCTCACAGCAGTCTCCTGGTATTGATACAAATACTGAATTCATTCTTCCATGTTAATGTTACATTATCACGAGTCCATTTTTTGCCACTTATGCAAAGTAGGGTCGCAGTGGCAGCAAGCTGAGTTCTCCTAAGGGAATCCTAAGATATTCTGAAGCTGTGTTCTTGGTGCATCCTAGGGTCTCAAGGAGCATTTTCACCAACACAAAACTGGTTCTGTTCTGGTTTGCAAACATAAATTTGGATTGGAACACAAAGAGTTGATTGATATTGGGAACCACAAAATAGTAGAAACTGAAGCATGGATCATGACAACATTATCAGTGGGAGCATCTTACTTTAAAGGGGAAAACAATGAAAAGAGTCTGTAAATGAAAACGTTTTACATACCATTCATGTTGCACATGCTAATTGTTTGCAAAACTTCCATAGCTGACTCATGTAATTCAGCTGGACTAAAGTAAATATCTGCAATAAGATGGAAAGCTTGCAGGTACACCTACAGTTACTTGTTTAGGGGATACAACAGTTCTTCTACAAATTGGTGGCTCCCTGGTTCCACAGTTCCTGCACAAAACAAGCTTTAGAACTAGGACTTTTATGGTGCAGAAGCAGTGCCTGTTGGACGTGCCCGGAAAACCTCCAATTGAAGTTGCCCAAGATACATCAAATCAGCTGGCTCCTTTCGAAGGTGCAGCATCAGTACTCCAAGCTCCCTCCGGATGTCTGAGATTCTCACCCTGTCAGCCCCTTGCTAAACCTGCTGTCACCTTTTCCCATTTTTATTTTACAGCGATCATCAAGTTCATCGAGGTTGGAAGTTGATATATTGATCAG
Source organism: Chromis chromis (assembly GCA_900302755.1). Taxonomy (NCBI): domain Eukaryota; kingdom Metazoa; phylum Chordata; class Actinopteri; family Pomacentridae; genus Chromis; species Chromis chromis. Next base: position 1,673 of record OMNN01083389.1, on the reverse strand, counting down.
CTGTTGTCTCTGGGCCATTTTTTTTTGCATCTCTGTCTGAACCTCACCTTACTGTCATATCTCCATCGTCTCTATCCATGACTTTTTTATGCCCTTGCTTTTCGATTGGCAGCTGTTATCCATTATTTTTTTTACCAGGATCTGACTTTCAGACAGTCTCTCGGCGTATAGTCTCTTTTTTTTTTAGAGGCCAGATACCACAGACAACAAGTTCTTCTAAAAATTAAGTTTTCACAGCCTGACATGCTGCACTTTGGTCATAGTCAATGTTTCTGTGCAGTGCTGTCAAACCTCTGCAAGATGAATGATGTTGACCCCACACTGACCGATAACTAAAAGCCCACAAGTATAACCAATATCACTTTTTTTGTAACATGTAAAAAAACCCTCTAGGCTGACTTCTATACGGTATATATGCCAACTTTCAACCTTCTTTTCAAGTATATAGAACTCAAATTACCCTTGGTAAATCGATCTGCTTGCAGGTCTTGCGCACACATACCCAGTGCAATATTTCCTCAGAAAAACAGAAAACAAACGTACCTCCTCCTGCGCTTTGTGAGTGAGACCTGGAGCTCCATAGCTTTGTTTGTGTTTGTATTCTCTTTATTTCCTGCTGCCTGCCCACAGTCGGCATCATGTTGCTCTCTCTTCTTCTCTCTGCAACAATTTAACCTCCACAAAATGCAAAAAGAGAAAGGCTGAGACAGCATTTTAGACTGCAGTTAAACAAGAACTCATATTTGTTGCATGACTTTAGTGTATTTCTTCCAGTGGCTTTAATACTTTCATGTGTAGTACCTGAGATGCAGAGGGTCCGCTAGCCGGCACTGTGTTTGTGAAGGTTGTTGCTCTACAGGGGATGTGGAGAAGATGTTGAAGTTGTTTGTACCATAAAGTTTTGATGTTATGCCATCATTGTATCAGGACACTTCAATCAGTTAGTTGCAATCAGGAGTTCGAGCACTGGGCTGCAGAGCATCAGTGCACAAGGTGACCATGGCAACAGCACAGATGCTTGCACACTATCAGCCAGTTACAAGTAAAACAAAAGCACCAGAGTGGCTCCAAATAGATGTGGCATTCATTTTAATTGCTTTAATTATATATGATTTTTTTTCTCCACCAGGTCAATATCACAGCAAAAAAAAAAGTATAACACTTTGAAATACAATAATACAAGTGCAAGTATATTCAATTTAAGGGGCTAATTAAAGAAATGCTTTAGGGAAGAAACATTAAAAAAATGTTTGATTTCAACATTATCCACACATGGATAATGTGTCAGTGCCAGTCCCAGGGAAAATAATACAAGGTTTTATTTTCCTTGTCTACAAGGAAAATAAAACCTATTTAAATAAAATAATTGACAACAACACTAGCATTAAATCACCAGTTCAATAAAAATATAATCAATCTTATTGAATTAATGCCATAAAATGAATTTAATCATATTTCTGAACTATTACCAGCAACATATTACTCAACCTATAACAATAACGACAATTTATACATCACACACACATACACATTACATATCTATATTTAACAGCCATCTACACTAACTTATCATTATTATCTTTTGACATGCTTTCATGTTAATGTCTTTTAACTTGGCGGTTCTTACACTATCTGTTGCTAAATGGCAGCTTTTGAAGTTGTGAAAGCAGAAA
>OMNN01083387.1:9349-23130 GCA_900302755.1 Chromis chromis | reverse complement strand
ATTCACACCATTTAAACTGTATTTAAATCAGCAAAAAATATAATTATTTTCCAAATATTTGCTGTTATTTGCAAGACAAAACTTTAAACAGTTTTTATTTTATTTTAGATTTTCCGTTTTGTTAAATTAGAGATAATATCTGGTTAAAATCACAGAAAAAAAGTATTAATTTACATGTTAACTATTTTAAAAAAGGGCCAAAACTGTGTGTAATGTCAAGGTGAAAAATCTGTATTTTTTATAAATAGTAATTCCTTCCTTTACAATGTGTGGCTCTATAATTACTGTATTTAAATCAGTTACAAATATAATTTTATTTATAATTATTTTTAAGTGTTACAGTGTCCGTCTTTTCTTTCTTTCATCTTTGCTACCTGATTTTCAGTATCCATTTTTTTTTTTACAATGGACCCAGCCAAGGAATATCCCAGTACCTAACCACCCTTAAACTGCTGTTTTTGCAATGTGGAATCTGTACTATCAGTAATCAATGAATGTGTTACAGAGACCATGTGAAGTTTCAGCAAATCCAGTAAAAAAAAAGAAAAAGAAAAAGGAACATAAGCAAGATGTTTTAAAAGTCAGTATCCTTTCAGCAGCTGTTTATTGTGCTTCCTTCGGTAGACTACCTTTCCTCGCCAGCATCCCATCCGGTGGCAACACAGTTAGATGTTTCATTTTAGATAAGAGACAATTATTGTAGCACATCACACGCGCTATCATTATCAGCAGAAATCTCAAACTGCACCACAGAATGCAATCCAGATACCATGTCCCCGTGCCCTTGGTATTTAATGACATTTCTTTCTGCTCAGGAAGATAGAGGGAATCCATCAGAGCGAGCGTTTGGAAATTTTTCCGTCTTTTTGAACTGGGCTGTTCTATAAAACTGGGCCACTGGTTTCTCATGCAAAAAAAAAAAAAAAAAAACACATTTACAGCACTAAAGCTAATCTGAAAATTCATGTTGTTATGATGACAAACGCCTTTTTTAGCCACATTACCCGTTTCATTGGAAGATAAAAGACTCTAAAAACAAAACGAAACAGTGGAATAAAATGTGAACGCATTTATTTTCAGGGCACATTTCCCTTTATTCTGCAAATCTCCTCCTCTAAACACTGTCAATTTCAGTTCTGCTCTCACACCATTATGATTCACAGAGGCCAAGCATGAAATGAGTTTCTTTTTTGACAGAACACATTTTGACTGACAGCTCAACAAATGAGAAATCATTTACTGTGAACAGAGCGCCCGCCTGCTTTTGGCAAGAGATGCTGCCTATCTCTGAGACGAGTGTGTGCCCGTGTGTGTGTGTGTGTGTGTGTGTTGAAATAGCTGCAAAAGTGGATTTAATGTAAAGTCTTCATTGGCATCAGAACCTCAGCAGCAGTTCTGACAATCTAAAAGACAGTTTACTTCCAGTGTGAAAATCTTTACATGGAGGCTTCATCAGCATCTCCTGATTCAATGATTTGAAAATCTAAATAAATATTATAGTTGACGTCTCATTTGGGTTTGCTGCTTGGTTGTGTGCGCAGAGATAATTCGCATTCAGACATAACAAACCAGTAAATCCGACTGCAAGTTGTGCTGAACAGGAATCACTGTGGACACAAGCAATAACTATCTAAATTTATTCAGCTAAACATTGGTCATCAACATCAGCTACTGATCGTACAAAGAATATACCGGCAAAACCCAGGAATTTAATGAACTGCAGAGGGTTGTCCTTCATTACTTATTGTTTCTCATAAGGGAGAATGTCTCATTTATTCACTTAAAAGTTCCATAGAAATACGTTCTTTTGGTGCACATTTGCAAATTGTGTGTGTAAAAAAAAAAAAAACACCTATGTACGACAAAAATGTAAAGTTTGCTTGAGGTGGAAGAACTGTGTGAGGAATTTCAATAGAGAGCTTCAGCTCTATTGAAAAGATGAAAAATGGTAGCACACAAAAACACCAGATCTGTGTGGAGAGATAAGGAGACTGCAGCATCCTTCAAAAGAAGACATAAAACGAACATCAAACCCACATTTGCCTTGTATTTGCCACACAATTTGCTATTATTTGAGGTTTGACCGGCGCTCTTTTTCTGCAATAATTCAATGGGTACCAACCAAATTGTTCATCTCCATCCACCCAATATCCCAATATAACAGTGTTGAATGGAAATAGCCATTAATTCTCATTTTCTGGAAAGTTTTTTTTTTCAGATTTGTCCTGAATTTGGATGGAAACTTGAGTATTGTCTCACTTTTAATGCAATTTTTAAGCAAAAATATTTAAAAATAGATTAGTAACACCCAAATGAATGAAGAGCACCAAAAACTACAACATGACTATAAATTTGAGTCCGTGCCTCTCTGAAACCATAACTAAACATATAAATAACCTTTCATGCAATTTTTTATTCAATTTTTGCACCAGACTGCACCAGCTTTAATCTGCTGCACGTACAAAAATGATAATACAAATATATGTATACAGAGGTTGTACTATGATATATTGTAGTTTATATTGTCATTTGTTCTGAGACCAGCTGGATACCATTTAATATATTTTAGTTTCTTTAACTAATCATCATAAATCTGCTTCAGGCTACTCCACTCTTTATGGATGCACCTCCATTAAAAGGGCAAAGATCCTCATGACAATGAACGGCTGCATTAACCCGCAGAAACTCTGCTTTAAGACGAGCTGTGGAATAATGAGGCGAACACAAATGAAGCACATCACTACCAAGCTGTTCCCTCTGCAGGACAACATTTTTTTTCTCACTTTGCCAGTAATGGCTTTTTGCGAAGCCAATCTACATACTGTTCCCTTTCATAGAGACGCACAGATGGGTATACAGACAATCGCAAACACTGACTGTGCACTAAATTTATTCCATAATAAATTGGGGCTAAAAGCTCCTTCTTTCCTTCACTTAAACATTGTAACATTTCAACTAGCAGTAAAATGCCTTTAATAATGACTAATAATTTAGTAGTTTCCGCTGAATTCATGTGTTTTTGTTCTTTTGGTAAAAATAAACTTATAGCTACACATGCATTCGAAAAAGATCCAATTGTGACAAGGTGCTTTGAATCAAGTGTGATGCTGCCATCTAGTGTTTGAAAATGTTTACTTCTGTCATTTCAGAACATTTTAGATTTCTAATTCTTTCTGTCTTTGCATAGCAGAATGTGCCCATTTGCGCATAACTGGTTAATAATCCAGCATTGCCATTTTAATCACGATGTTTTCACTTAAATTAAAGCGGAGACTTCAATGTGCTCGAATTCAACAGTAGCCTGTAACCGTTGCAATACTTAAGAGTCTCGACTGTACATGCAACAAAAAAAAAGGTGTCATAAAGTACAATGCAAAACAACACAAAAGGAATCTTATGTGTTATTTATTACTTTTTTAGATTTACAAGTTATTTCACATGTCTTTTTAAAAAAAGGCTAACAACTCTCTGGTGTTACAGTTATCGATACACAATGAATGAGGACAACTGCATTTGTTTGTACAGTTCGGAAACACCTTCAGATGTGTGTAGCCTATCAGATCATGGCCTGGGCGGCTCTTATAACTGCGTCTCATCCAAGAATACCAAATACCCCCTTTTACACCTGGCACTAAGATGTGATCTGTATCTGGATACCTTTAGGGGAGGGGAGAACAGGGGAAATACATGTGTAAATGCACGCAGAACACATTGGGACTGGTATGTGATTAGATAAGCCAGGACACATTTAGAGGTGGTCAAGCGGATCTCATTGAGGTGTGAACAGCCCGACCACATCCTCGAGAAAAAACCCCAGCTCAGCCTTCCTGCTACATTCAGCAAGCTGAGATGTTGAGCAGTAGCTGGCAGGTCCTCCCTCGGAAATTATTCATTAATAACGTCCATTTGTGGCATTGCCTTCCTTGACTTAAATCATATTTACTGACACGTTCACCAGCTAGCACCTAACTTATTTGCATACTGAGAGTACGGGCAGCTAATGAGAATACATTTGTGTACTAGGTGTAAAAGGATCAGATGTCATTATCCAGATACCTCATCACATGTTAACACCGGCTGCAAACGGGGCCAATAAGACAAAAGGCTCCATCGCTCTGCCATTTGCACGTTCAGCATTAATAATAGTTGGGTGTTTGTATCTGTATTGACTATAAAGATCAACCTAGAGGGATATGACAAGAGTACAAAATGTGTGTATGTGCATCTATATATGCCGTTTATACACACATACAGAACATACACACACACGCTCAAACAAACAGGGAAAATGGCAAAACAACCTCACGCTTCAAAAGAGTTCATTTAAAACAGTATTCAATCAACTGAGACAGAGGCTGAAGATGAACGGGGAGGTAGACAGACACACGGAGGGGGGAAAGACAGAAGAGAAGTAGTGAGGGATCTTGGGAATTCCCTCTAGCTTATGATTCTTTAAAAAAAGTTCCTTTAATCAAAGAGGATCCAGATAATCTCATCTGTAATCTCAGTTTAAGTGCAGGAGTGGCGAGTGGCTCTGCCCTCTCCTGCCTCTCTGGGTTTTAGCTACGTGATGTCCTTAAAATGATGTTCAGGGCTCGTTCACTAAGTTCACTGTTTTGTACTTGCTAATTGCCGCCGCCGCAGCAGTGGCCGCTGCGGCTCTGAGGGGTGGCTTCTTGTAGATCCACTCCTGTCCTCGTCCGGCCCCCTTGTCCAGCTCCGCCCTGAGGATCGTTCTTCGGTAGCTTCTTTGCTATAGGGACAGGAAGATAGATATTTAGAAACAGCAAAATCAACTACAAGACACAGACTACACCAGTGATTCTCAATCCTGTGCTCTCGAATTTGTTAATTAAGCCCTATTCGCATGGGACTAATATTACCTGGGGGCCTCTCGTAATCCTAACCCTGTGCAAATCTGCCATTTCTGTAATTTCTAAAGTAAAAATGGCACCTTAAATTACCAAAAGCGGTCCTTGGTGATATTAGCCCTATGGGAATTGGCATCCTGGTGATTTGGGGTGGATTTCTTGTTTTCTCCACACCTTTCTTCTGCCTCGTTTCTCACTAAATAATCATGGAGGCAGGGTGCCCCGATAGCCTGACGGTTATGTTGCGCGACCCACATGCAAAGGAGTAGCGGCTGTCCCGGGTTTGATTCCGACCTCGGGCATTTACCGCATGTCCTTCCCCACTCTCTCCCATTTCCGACTCTATCCACTGTCCTATCCAATAAAGGCATAAAAGGCCAAAAAAAAAATCATGGAGGCTGCATTTGGTAATGATAAATACAATTTTGGACAGCATGTTGAGCGCAAATACAGAAGGCTCATGTCAACACGCAGCGTGGAGACCAATTTGGGAAAGACAAAATGCATCGAAAGAGCAAAATCTCAAAAGATGGACGACATGTACGGCAGCATGTGATGACGAATACTTTGCTGCCTACTAATATAATTTCTAGAGATAATGTGAATAAGACTTGTGCAAATATGGTTTAAGTTAAATTATAAACTTTAAACTTAAATTAGCATAAAGTTGCTGACTATTGTTACTCTGTCAGTTAGTGAGGAACACCAAGAATCTTAGCAGCTGGATAGCAGCTGTGTTTTAGCATTTACAAATGAATGTATTGAAATTTATATAAATTCTTTATCATGCTAACAGTTTAAAAGAAAACCTTTTTTTTCATCTTAACAGTGAAAGGTGTTGTGCTATGGACAATCTTCCAATTTTCAGTTAGATTTTGAAGTATCTTTGTTTTATTCTGAACAGATATGTAGATATTTCTTTTCCTGTTGAAATACACATTCAAAACTTTTTTGAAACACTATTTACTGTTTTTTGTGGTAATTGTCTTAATTCAAGAGCACAAGTTAACTAATTTGTCTATAGAAATTAGATATTTTTTCACCAACTAGCCTTCAGAAAAGTGATGGCAATTTTAAGCCACTGAAATTTGTCTGCAATTTTTTTTTGCAGCAGGAATGGGAGCAGCACGATCCAACATGATACTTACCAATAGCCATGAAAATTTCATTGACATTCATGGCAGTCTTGGCTGAGGTCTCCATAAAAAGTAGACTGTTGTCATCAGCATACGTTTGTGCCTCCTGAGAATATTATTTGGAAGAAGAAAGTCAGCTGCAGTTTATTACAATTTCATTATCAAATGAATTCAACTGAACCATATTTTTGCATCTTCATACCTGAAGATCTATAGCTCTCTTGTTTGCGATGTCCGCCTTGTTGCCAGCCAGAGCGATCACTATGTTGGGACTGGCTTGTCTTTGAAGCTCCTTCACCCAGTTTTTTGCACGTGCAAAAGTGTCCTGATAAACCAGCAAACTTGATTAGTATTCTTCTCGCTGAGAGTAATTATCACTACAGCTATTTTCAACTTTGGTGGAACATTGTCACTTTACAGCGCTACCATGACTTGACCTCAAAACACCCACAAGTCTCAACACCTAAACAGGTCTAATTTTAGACAAGACGTAATGCATTTTTAAACACAGAACCTAAACTCGGAGAGTGTCTTGAATCCTTAAGTAATACCCACATTTGATAAGACTCAGAAAAAACATTAAAGTAAAAATAAAACTATATGTAACAACTCTACACATGAAACCTACTGTGTTGGTGATGTCGTAGACCACGATGGCCGCCTGAGCACCTCTGTAGTACATTGGAGCCAGGCTGTGGTAGCGCTCCTGGCCTGCTGTGTCCCAGATCTCAAACTTCACAGTGGTGTCGTCCAGGCAGACAGTCTGAGTCAGGAAGGCAGCTGAAGAGGGAAGAACAAAGTATGTAAGTGGAGGGATAATGTACTTTTTCCATGTTCCTGGATGAAGATCCTGTTAATGTTTGAAGTATCAGTTCAGATTAGCTTAGAGGCTGATCAATATGCAAAACATTATGTTGGAATCATTGTGACAGATAGCTAGCTGAGTGATGGATAGACAGGACAGTTGTATTTGATCCCACATGGGTAAATTCTTCCCTTTTCATGTATCCCAGCTTGTTAGGAAGCTGGGGTCAGAGCACAGGGCCAGACATAGTGCAGCAACCCTGGAGCAGATGAAGTTTAAATGGCCTTGCTCAAGCACCCACCAAGTGACTTGAACCACATATCTTAAAATCAATAGCCCAAAGCCTTAACCTTTGAACCACCACTTTCCAATATTAGTCACGATTTAAGTGGGAATGGTATGTTTTGCATTTCTTTTCCACTGAAAAAACAACAACTGATGACCTGATTTTTACTGCAGTTTGTACAAAATGATTTATAATCATATGTTGTGACAGCTTTATCTTTATCCTACAATTAGGATAGTACTCTTCAACAATATACGGAGAAATCAAAGTTCCAAATGTAGTTTAAAACAAAACAAAAAAAGCCTGAATGTTCAGATAACTTTTGCATGCAAAAGCCAATTCTGAATTAAAACTGGAAATTTATTGGTTATCATTTATTATTTGTAATAACAATGTAAGCTAGGGTGGGTATTAAAGCTCTGTGTAACATGTATCAACAGTGGTCAAATCTATAATCTTATTCACCTAGTCTTTGTTTAAATAGTTCCTAATTTAAAGCTACATTTTGTCAGTTTTCAGTTATTTTATTGAGGCAAAGCTCTTGTGAGAACTCAACATTTGAGAACTCTGGCTGATTTTGGAAAATATAAATATGAAAGATATGTTTATTATCCGCAAAAAGTCAAAAATAAAAGGATTGTTGTGGTATATCAGGACTCGTATCAATAAATTACAAACAATATTCATCACCTACATGCACCCAACAACATATTGTACCTACTACGACACCCAAAGCTTTAACACAAAATTCACTCCTTTAATAGTCTAGAAATATGTTTCCTTCTCTTACCTCCGATGGTGCTCTCCTGGAATTCATGAAACTGGCCTTTGACGAAGCGCAGCACTAAGCTGGACTTGCCCACCGCCGACTCCCCCAGCAGCACCAGTTTGAACTGGCAGATTTTATTTGCTGCTGCAGCACCATTAGGCCTGCTCGCTCCTCCACCACGCCCAGCCATTGACAGACAGAGACTGTTATGGGTGAGATGGTCGACGAGGTGTAAAGATGGGAGAAGACCTTGGACACACAGGCACTGACGGTAAGTGAGGTCACAGATCAAGGTCCTGGTGTCAAAAACCAGATGGGGCGAACAGCAGAGGACTGACCCTGGTTACCTTCAAAAAAGAAGAAGCATGGAAAATCGGTGGACTCAGTTATGAGAACACATGGCTTTGTCGTTTATTATACCAGCATTTTTCATGTTGCAGATCTGAGTTCACACTTTTAAAGAATTACATTTCAAAGCAACCAAAACTCTGAATCAGCTTGTATACTGCCTAAACTGCTTATGTTTAGGGTTTGCAGTTGTTGATTTCTCCCCGAAATACTTATTCAATTGGTTGATATTTTAAGCTATTAAACATCAGAAAATAGTGGGGAAAAAAATCCCAAGACTGTTTTCCCTGAAGACATTCAGTTTACTAGGCAACAAAACAAAAACATGCAGCAAATATTTACATTTCAGAGGCTGGAACAGCACATTTTTGTCATCCTTCTTTGAAAAAACAGCAACAAAAAGTGGATTATATAGATTTCATATAACTTGACTGATCAATCAATCAACTTTTTAGTTGTTTTCAGGTCTATAACTGCTGTCTCTAGTGTACTCAGACACGTCTTAAGTATTTTATGGAGCCCTAAATAGTTAAATATTAAACAAATGGATTATACAATATGAAATAAAGAATCATATCAATAAACTGAACAAATCATACATAGAACTGAGGCAAAACATTCAATATTTACTAATCGTCCTAGATTAGATAAAACAAGGAATTTGAAGATGCACCCTGGGGCTCTAGGGAATATAAAAATGATTAACCTGTCAATTAAGCCAATTATTTGCAGATGAATCAACAGCCACGGCAGTGGGGCTGCACAATAATAAAAGAAATTGACATTGCGATATTGTGTTTTTCAGTCACAGTAGAAATCGAAATCGTGAACCAGGATAATCGCCGATTGTCTTTGGACAGATTGCGATCAGGATCTCTCCTAGGACAAACTCAAATTAATTTTAATGATATGATGTTAAAACAAAGGAAACAATAATATTCTTAAAAATACAGCAAGAAAACACTCCTTTATGATTAAATTAATACATTCACATTTATGAGTTTATTATACTTATTTACTGTATTTACAGTCTATTCTGACAGACTCCAACATTATGTGGGTGGCACTTTGTTGAACATGGTAGTCCAGCTTTTCTTGCATCCCTCACCCTCACCCTAATTAAGAGACTTCTGTCTTTAAGATTTATATTGTATTGTTTTTATAATTGTCCTGGTAGAATCACCGTTTGTCCGAGTAAAGATTGCAATCGAAGTCTGTACTAGGACAAGTGGCGATTATCCTGGATCGCGATTTCTACTGTGACATATACAACATGACTTAAATAACTCCATTTGAAAATAATTATCATTCTAAAATAACTGGAGTGATATCGTAACCAAGTAAATCTGCATTAAAGATGAAAAACAGTTTTTTTTAAACAGCTGAAATGACCTGGCTTTGCATCATTCACACAGAGCTTAGTGGTGCTGATTTTTATTGTCAAACAAATTAGTTGTCTTGCCCTGTGTAGTGACAATAACTGCAATATGCTGTCGATAAACTCTCCGCTTTTGGTCAACGTCATCTTTTCAGTAGCTGAAGTGTTTCTTTTTGTAATCAAATCGTATTTTTCAGTGTTCCTCACTCATTTTGCTTTGCACGTGTGGAGGCTACATGTCAACAAACCCTTTGTCTTCTAAATAAAAATGAAAAAGAAACTCTAGTGTGTCCAAGAACCCTTAAATCAGAGTACACTGTGTTCCAACAGACAGACTTCTCCTGTAGATTAGTCATGGAAAATGAGAACTCTGTGAGCTTTCTTTTAGTATAAAGCAGCAAAGAACATTAAAGCACAATGTTTTCGTAAGTAATTTTTCTTCAAATTTTATTGTCTATGCTGAAACAATATATTGTGCAGCCGTATTCATCTTTATTTGGTTGTAGACATTCTTGTTGTTGCATCTTTTACCAGACACACTTTAATTTCATGATGAATTTTATGTCAGAATGTCAAGTAGACCAGTTAGTCTAGTTGTCTTGCTACCTGCTTTATCAGTATTTGCTGAGTTAGACTGATAAACTTGCCTCGCTGATATGCTGACTAATATTACTGCTAATTATATTGGGATAAGAAACTTATAACAGGCTCCATTGCAGGCTTGTAAAACAAGAAGAGGTGACCGGCTTATTTTTACACTGCAAAAGTACAGTTTAAAACACATGTTGCTCACAATTCTTAAACATTTAAAAGAAACAAGCTGTTCATGTAGGGTTATGTGATCATGTACAAAAAACTCAAATAGCTCATCAGAACTTGAACTGTCAAATACTGATATAAGACTCCAAAGCATCGATCTGGCATCGTAATAATAACTAGAATTTAGCTGAGATACCAAAGAGTTTCCAACACCTCACTCAACTGACGTAGGAAACTGGCTGAACACACACTGACTGCTTCGTGTTGTCTCCTCAGCTTTAAACTGTCATCTTCCCGGCGTCAACATCACAACCTAACCTAATCAACAAAGTCGTGATATTTATTCGAATTTAAAACACGACAAACTCCAACCAAGCCAATTATTAAACCGACTAAATCAGCTGTTTTTAACTTCGACCGTCTAAACGGACAAAAACAACATCAGCAGGGAGTTAGCTCCGAGGCTAAAGCTCGCCTGTAATAACGATGAGATGAGTTAGCAATGCTAACGTCGGCTAACACGAAAAAATACGAATAAACAAAGAACATGGTGGCGTTCTTACCAACAGCGAAAAACAATGTCCACTCCGTCCTGTGAACAGTGAGTTGTAGCGGCGTTGTTCCCCGTTAAGGACGTTTTATGCTTTTCTCTTAAAACACTTTCAGCTTCAAGCAAATTAGACGCTTCCGCCTTGTGTAACCAAATCACTTCCTGGATTCATCAGTCATGTGACGCAAAGTCACAGCCAATCAAATAGGAGGATAGCAAGACGTCAGAAGGAACCAGCTCACGGCCTTGCAATAAAAAATATTTTATTTTAGGAGAAAATAATTAATATATACACTTACAATGAGTTTTTGAGAAAGATTAATTAGTAGTATAATAATATTTTGCAACAATATATATTTATATAAATATGAATATATTTAAATTCAAGTAGATATTTTCAGCTTTTGAGAAACTTTTTTCTAATCATATTTATTTATTTGTTTGCAGATGCTTGGATATTATCCTGCATGTTTTTTTGCAAACACAAACTTCTGAAAATGTTGGTCATTTTGTCTGTTTTGGTCAGTAGACATTTTAGCATGTTTTTGCCACATGGTGGTGCAATGGGACAACAATGGGGAAAACTCAGCAGATTAAACCAAAAATAACTTTGATTAATTTTTCTGAACTATTTACACATAAATTATTTATACAATTAAACAACATAGCAAATATTTACATTTTGAATAAGGAAAGCCTTTTATTTTGTTAAAATGAAAGGCTTTCAAAAATGTGAATATATCTGTCAAATATAAGTTTTAACACTAGATGTGTCTACTGCTAAAACTTTGGGTTTTTTTGTCCATAAAAGAAGTTTTCTTCACGATGCGCTTGTGTGTAAAAACATGTAATTATAAGTAAAATCATACCAGCAATTACATATATGTAGTTTTTGAGACAAAAAAAAGAGTCGACAAAAACTGAAATATACACTTGTCTTTATTATGGCAGTGCAAACATAAACAAGGAAAAGTTGACTGTGAAGATTTTGTTGCACGATATCAGTTTATCTGTTGCACAGATCAGTCATGCAGCAAGAGGAAGATGACACTCCAGGGCGATTCAGCAACAAGCAGTCTCTTAACTTATAGCAACCCCTGAAGTGATTCACATCTGTGGAAGAACAGAAAAGGTTCTTAATGGAAGAAATGACTCTGAACTAGTCCAGGTAACTTTTTTTTTTTAGCTACGCAGTAAACTGAAGGCAGGCCTGTACTTACTAGATCCAGCATAAATGATGACACTGGCGCAGACATTGCCAGTACCGTAACACGTCTCTATAGGGTTTGAACAACTCCGCAGGCCTCCACAGTGACACCTCAAGGCTTCACCTAGAAGAAGAAGGAGAAATGTAGGTTTAACTGTTGTATACAAACTAACGTTCCACTTTAACTGCCACATATTAACCTATAAATCTAAAAAAACAAAAACAAAAACACCAGAAATATACAACAAAAACAACATATTCTTTTCCAAAAGTCCTCCGAACCTGGTTTGTTTGTTGGACAGATATTAAATACACAAACATATATATTATAAAACTGATTGCAGGTTTGCAGGTTAACTCACTCTGACTGACAGCCACCAAAACCAAAAGAGCAACAATAACAGTCTTCATGTTTTCACAATTCTTCTTCTCTCTTCACCAATCTCTGTGGGGGAAAAATGGAGAAATACGAGATGATTCAATTCTGCATTTGTTCAAAAAACTGTTTTGTGAGCTTCTCTATAATCCGCATATTTAAAAACCATAAACATATCCCACCTGGAAAGTGATCCTGCAGTGTGATACCTCAGATGTGTGCCACTCAGATAGCCAGCCTCCTTTTTATTGGGTCTTGTTGCGCAATTGATGCAATTCCAGTATTTCATTAACTCTGAAATGGTCCTCAGGGTTTTACTCACACACACTGTGTGTTTATCAAGGCCAGACAGATGCTGGGGAAAAAACATCATGGCACCACTGATTGTCATATTTGTAAAAACAACTGACTCAGTGTTTAATTATCAGTATTTTTCCTGTATGAAGAAATATCTAAAGCACATTTGCACCAATGGGTGAAATCCGCTGTTTTGAAAAAAAAAAAAAACTCTGAAAATATCAATTTGAGAACAAAAAAGGGACAAAGTGTTCTTTTTCAGTGACATATGTCTCCTGAACATTTCCAATAAGCAGACCTTATAATAAATAAGTTGAAGTTGTTGAAGCTGGGGTACAACAAAAATAAACTTGAAAGGAATTTAATTTGTAACGGGAAAAGAGAAAAATATAAAGTAGAAGTGTTCAAATGTAGAAAAAGGCTTCATGTAGAATTAGGGAGTTTTAAAAGCGAGTTGAAAACAGATTTTTATTCACGCAGCCTGAGATAGTATAACAGAGAGACATCTAGTTGAGGAATATGGACCGAATAAGCTGTGCTGTCTTTATCATCAGTAAAACAAAACTTATTTTAGCAGTAATATCAACATGACAACACATATTAAAACCTTATGACTGTTTTCCTTTTATTCTCCTTTGCAAACTGGGAGCCACTATTATCATTATAAGCACATAATGAATTCAAGAAAGTTTCAAAAACACTGCTGGTCATGAATAACTGTAAAAATACAGCCAAACTCTAACACTGGTGTTCTTTTCTTTCCTAAATAAGGTAAATGCTGTAAAATCTGATGCTTTTATTGGAGCCAAAAACCATAATGACCATTAACAGCAGGTTACTTTTTTTCCTTTTTATAAAATATATTTAAGTGATTTCAATTTACCATACATTAATACATATCTATATCTATTTTAATATTCTATTATGATGATTATTATGATGATGATTATTATTATGATTTCTATTATTATTATTATTGCCAATAATCATAATAATTAT
>OMNN01083386.1:0-11810 GCA_900302755.1 Chromis chromis | reverse complement strand
CCACCGCCCCCTCCCTCTCCTCACACCAACACACACACACACGCACACACACACACACACGCACGCGCGCACGCGCAGCACTATGGACCCTTTAAGGACTCTGACTTTTTTGCACAAGTTTTATCTTTGTTTGGGATCTGTTGTAAATATGTCTCTTTGTTTTTACTTATTTTTATATTTTTATCTTTATATTTATAAGCCTGGCAACTAGTGGACTGCTCCAACAGAATTTCATTGTTTTGTGCGATGACAATAAAGACTATTCTATTCTATTCTATTCTATTCTAACAATAGGTTTCCTAAACCAGGGTTTTGAAGGTTTTGAAGCTCAGTCTGACTGTTGCCACCTATGACTGACTCCTCCTGACTCCTTGCTAATCCAAAAATGAACAAAAAGGTGGAGCTGAGGCCGGCCATAGATCGCCTCTGGGCCATGGACCGTCCTATGATGGTACCCACCCCTCACTCATAGTGGCCACGCCCTTAGTTAACCATAACTTTAAACTTAATACAATTTAAATGGGTTAGTTATATAGAAATCCACCTCCATTACAGTTGTTATGAAAAGGCAAATTACCTACTGGGACCAAAACAATTTTTTTTACCTTGCTGTAAACATGTTTACTTCTGCTGTAAAGTTTGACATTTTTACATTAGGGTCTATGAGGACTGACTCACTTTGGATCCAGTCTCAAGAGGCCATTCGAGGAACTGCAGTTTTTGGCAGTTCTGCGTTCTAATTATCAGGTGATTATACACTCTCTATACACACCTCTGTATGTATGAATGGGTGTATGGTTGATGTAGAGCCATGTCTAAGATGATTTTCTGTCACGGCAGACAATAAAGTTTTCTGATTCTGATTCTAAGAAAACACAATTAATAGACAATAGTGTATATACAGTAAAGGTGTAGTAAATGGGTGTGCAAACTAGGAACAGTGAACTGATGATCAATTTGGAACCCATTTGTCAAAAGTTTGCGTACTTTGACGTGTTTAGGACATTTGGAAATCTCATTTGGATACTGATTAAATCTGGGACAAGAGGACGATGTCACCTCCTGTCAGGGCTTATTTTAGATGCGTAATTCTAATTTTAGTGATAAAGATAACTGGTCTGGGACTGTAGCAGTCAGTGTGGAGACTGGATAAACACTTTCAGGAAAGGTCTGGCAAACACAGAGGAAAGCTACATCAAGCAGCAGCTGACGTCTCTGCTAAACCTGCAGTACTGGAGGTTATTGGTTGATATTCAGAGTTTAGAACAAGCACATGATGATTAAAAGCTTCATGGAATTGATTGGCTGAGAATCAAACCTCAATCATTCAATGCTTAATGTAATCATTCAATCAGTGATTGAGGAACATGATCGTGATCGATGGAGCATCAAGAAAACATCCAGACAGCTCCAAGAATGTTCTCATTAGAAGAGCTTTAAATAGTTTTCAGTGATTTAACCTGTTTGTTTAGACAGTTTAAATTAGGTAAACTCTTACCAATCTAGTTCACAGTTGTTGTAAATGTATTTACAGGCTTTATCTAGTGACACTGCACCATAAAAATACACAATTCCAAGTCCTGCAAGCAAAAATCTACACTCTAAAAAAAAGACTGTTTTTAAACAGTTAAGTTCTTGAACAATTTACTGTTATTTAAAAAATATTGTCTGTTTTGTGAAATTACAGATAATTACATGTTTAATTTACTTGCTAACCTTATAAAACAACCCACACCAGAAGTGACCAAAATGGTAATTGTTCTTTTGTAAAGTTAGACCATAAAACACACTATTTTCACTGTACCACTGTACCAAACATGTTTGATATTTTCACTAGTGAGCATTTGTATGATTATCATGCTAGTGCCCTGAGCAGTGGACACAATGTTAATAATAAAGACTATTACTACTAATATAAGACTAATCTCATCTCCAGCTCCTGCTGAAGAATAACTATGAAAAATATTAATATTATATAATTGTCATTATAATGCCGTGCAAGACGACAATAAAACAAAATTTTGAAGGTACTCCCTGAATAAAAACATGTGCAAAACAAAGAGTCTATAAGGACCTTGCAAAAAGTGCAAAAATACAGTGCAGAAAGTCTATAAAAAGATCTAACAGTCTATGAAAGACAAAAGCTAACAATAGGACATTTCAAAGCTTAATGAATATGTAAAAGGTCTGTGCTGAAGTGCAAAATGCAGCAGTAAGGAAGACCAGATGACAACTGATATTTTCCCAAACATTTTCTCTTTCAGACTTGTTTTAGCGCCAGTTTCATTTTTTTTCTAACTGTAAAGTTTTCATAACATTAAGGCAAGTTGTCGCACCACAGACTCAATTTTGTGCTTCCCTGTGAAATGACATGAGGTTTTGCTCTCCTCCCTTGTTTGCTCCCTCTGGCACTGTAATCTTAATAATATCCGGTGGTGTGCATTTTTTCTATTTTTTTGTGTTTGCATCTCTGAAATTACAGAGAAGAATATCAGTTAAGTTTTTCCTTACATGTGTGATGCAACTAGATTTTAGAATCTGTCAGGATTTTAAAACCCCTGTAGTGTGATCGCAGCTTTTACTGGGTGTATCTAAGGACAGAAGGTCTCATAGTAGCAGCCCTGACCCCTCATACTACAGGAAACCTTGAGACTGTCCTTTTCCAAAACCTCAACACCTGCAAAAAATACAATCGAGCTTCTGTGACCTTTGATTATTATATTGTGCAAAGACAAAATTTAATTTTTAAGGGCGCTATTATGGCCTTAAAACCTATTATTTCATCAACTGCATATTATTTCCTCCAGTCAGAATACTTGGATCCACTGTATCTTCCCCTCACCATCTGTGGACGCTACCATCTCAGCCACCAACACCAACTATGTCCCCAAATTGCTGTCGGAAACCGGAGAAGCTTGTTTGGAAATTAGTGTTGAAGTCATCACAAACGGAGGCTTCCAGCAGGCATTAGCAGCACACCCACAAGCACCGGGGTCTGATTAACAGCTTGACATTAACTTTAATAAAGGCAGAGATGTCTTTTGGGTTCGTCTGGCTGTTCCAGCTGCAGTAGCATGCCTTTATTAGCAAATGTAAAGCGCAGCAGCAGTAAGTGAGCGGCTGCATACGGAGCATGCAGAGCCTGATTGGTGTTTAATGAGAAAACTCATTGAATGAGCATTTCTCCCGAGAGTTCATGAAGTGGATACTGGTCTGCTTAATTAAAAAACATGTTGCCATTTTGATGAAGATGAGTTTAAAATTAGTATCTCCCTTTGCAGCGCCTGAGCATCCTAATTATGAAGCCTGCACCTCGGAGAGTGTGGACTGATGCGACGCAAACAGCAGAGCAGAGGTGGGAATTTAGCAAGATAAAAACGGCATCTCATGGAGGAGAAATGGGCTGAGTTTAGTTTGAACATGCTGGTAATGAGCCAACAGTTGCACATGTAGAGTTTGTGCGCATTTTCTCTAAAGCCATGCAACACCACAAACAGTTTGACTTTTTTTCTCCACAACCATTAGGAGAATTTCCCATCAAAAAACTGCAACAGGACTTTTCGCTTTTTGTTGTTTACTCTTGATTTTATTTGCTGTTTGGTCAGATTTAGGCTCTAAAACCATATGTTTAGGTTTAGGAAAGTATCATGCTTTGGTTTAACAGTGATAACTCGATAACTTCGTAGTTCCGGGTAAATAATCTACCCCAAAAAAAGTACCTACTAGCGGTTGTGTACTTTCTGAAGGTCCAGGGACTTTTGAGGCAGGGCCAGCAGCGCCTGTAGGTCTGAACGTTTGATTGGCCAGGCTCTCAAAGCGGCCGTGGCAAAATATAGCAAGCGCCATGTTTAAAGAGTGCAGCTGCAAGCGAGTTGTTTACATTCTTTATCGTGCTGTGAAGAAAGATTATAGAAGACATGGACTCTGGAAAGAAAACGTATGACCGCTGGACCGACGAGGAGGTGCAGGCCTTGCTGACCGTCTATGCAGAGGACGATATTCAGCGGGAGTTAGAGACAGCGACGTGAACGATAAGATTTACGGGAAAATGTCCCTGCGTTTGGCCGACATGGGCGTCTTCCACAGCGGCAAACAGGTCTGGGAGAAAATTAAAAAGTTAAAGCAGGACTATAAAAAAATTAAGGACCACAACAACAAGAGTGGCTCCGACCGCAGAACCAGCAAGTGGTTCGACCGGCTGGACGCACTCCTGGGTCACCGGCTGGCGTCTTCTTCATACGTCCTCATACGTCATTGGCTTAAGTTGCATGATCTCCCCGGGACTTCAGACCGCGGTCGAAACGCAGACGACATGGGCAACAGGAACTTTTTAGTTCCTTAAAAAAAAGCCCCGGAACTAAATAGTATGTCGGTCGAAAAGGGGCTTATGATACAAAGCAAGACATACACACACACAAAAAAAAATACAATTAATGGCATGATGAGAAAAACACAATGAAAATTTCTGACTTATCGTTAATAGTTTCTGAGACATTGTTTAAACATTGCCTGAAAAAACGTGCTGAAAGTGGTTCAACTGACAATTTATAAATAAATAAATAAATATTATCTTGGAAAGTATTTCATATATTGTCGTGACTTTATCTGCCAGCTTGAAGGCCAGATAACAGCCGGCAGTCTGGTCCAGACACTTAGTCTTCAAAAGGTTCTCAAAAAAGGAGTATTGAGGCAGTCGTCAGAGTCTGATGCGATTAATGTTTATTCAGTACAGAGGTTGTAAAGAACAAACATGAGCAAAATCTCGAGATTTGTACTCCCGAACAAAGGATTGCAAAGACTTTTATGCTTTCTTCCAAACTTCTTCTTTGTCTGTGAAACCACAACCCATCTCTTCTTAAAACCAATCACAACGTCTCGATGCTCATTTTGTTTGAATTATTCATGTCTGGGGCGTGATCTAGCCATATTAAGAATTGACCACCCCTCTACTCAAATTTCACTCCCCCTCTTTCTGGTGAGCTGACATTTTATTCTGCTGACGGCACAGTTTTCCAAGGGCGCCATGTTGGCCGCTTTTTCAACTTTTCGCCTCCATCTTCAACTTGGCCTGACCTTATAGCCGCCATTCTGACCTTGATTTCACCTCATATGCATGCGCAAAGAGAACTTCCTGTTTCAGGCCCTGACAGCAAAGGCGCATGCGCAAGAGAGTGTCTCCCCTGTCAGGATTGGCCATAACACAGAAATGTGGCTGGGGTAGCAGTTTATATGGAGTTACAGTTTATACATGTTTTCCAATTTTATCCTTCATATAGTGCTTTTTGGCCTAATTTAAACATATTTATTTAGAACTGATTAAAACCTCTATTTTCCTAGTTTTAGCATTTGTTCAATTTAAAAATACCACAACAATATTACTCTAAAATTCTACAGATACCATTTTAAATATCCATAATAACAACAGTATCACGCAAACCAGAGATAGTAAAGCAGACAGCCCCTGATGATTTGAGATGGTATAAACCATAAAATAAATGTAAATATTTTGATGAGAAACACATTTGTGATACGTCACAAACAAATGTAATTCTGCAGAAAATACATTTATTTTAAAATGTAACAGAAAATCTAGTTTAGTTGTACAGGAACAGAAGTTTTTACATTAAGCATTCATTGTTCCCAGAGGATGAATCCTAATGAGAAGTATCACGAGGTTTACAGTGAAATGTTTTAACAGCTACTGGATAACTTGAAATTCTTGTTCCCCACAGGATGAAAGGTTTGATTCTCAGATAAGGTCAATAAATGAATTTTGTCCAGTACGCTGGTTGATGACCAAATACCTTGTAGGCAAGTCTTGCCGCTTGGCAACCATCTTGGTGATGCTCCTGGACAGTTATTTCGAGCTACCAAGACCAGACCTCCTATCTAAATGAATAAAGAGACTTAACCGGAATTTTAATAATCCCCAGATTATAAAAACTACATTTATAAAATCTCCAGTCACAATTTTATATAAACCACTCAAAAGAAATTGGTCACTTTGCCCCAAAACAGTGTTTAAAAGGTGTTTTTCCTGCATAGTTTCACAACACCACACTTGAGTCACTGCATCAGCACAGTTGTTTGGGTGTTTTGTGCAGTAATTCATAGTCTCTTGAGGATAAATCCAAATGATTTTGGTGATTTTTCCAGTTACGTCACCATCAAGTTTAAATTTGAGAATTCGAAGTGTCTCATTAATGATTAGATACATTGCATTTGAGTTTAACTTGTGATTCATGCTCGCCTCAGGATGAATCATAATCACTTTGATGCAACCTTAATGTTTCATTTAGCACCTGGATTTATGACTAAATATCTGTTAAGCTAACAACATTCCTATCAGGCTCAGCTGTACTTTCTGCTATAGAATCTCCACACTGGTTGTTATCATGGAGATCCATAACAGTCAGAAAACCCCAGCTTCTCTGCTGCGTGTGCACAACCCGCTTATCAAAAGATTTAGCTGACTGCCTCTTGAATGTATAATGTATTTAGAAGTTCACCGTGCAGAGGCCCAAATAAATCAAAGTAATTAACTCAATAATTGATTTGATGAATTTCCCGGCAAAATGGAGACAGTTTTGCTAAATCTGCAGAAATGTGCAGCTGGTGGGGCTTCAGGGAAATCACACCGACGGAGAACTCACATAAACAATCGGCACATTGTGCCGGAGGGTACGATACTTTTAATTAACATACACTAGAATCTGCAGCCATGATATGACCCCTTAATTAGAGGCTGAATGGTGGAAACACGCCGGCCAGATGTAAAAATGCGGAGAATGGACGACACCTCCAGTCAAGCAGATAATGATCTTTCTAAATTAGCCTCATCTTCTGATTATTACAGTAAGATATAAACAGCTTTGAGTTAAAGATGTTTCGTATGTAATGTCAATAACTGTTCTCTTTGATGGCCTTCATGTCAACAAATTAAGTCATTTATATGTGGATTGATGACTGACGACTGAAATCTACAATCCTAATGCATCCAGTAACACCTTCTTCTGTGTTTCCACTAAAACTACCCACAACTTTTAGTTCCGCAGAATAATGAATTTTCCAAGAAGCTTTCTTCAGTCCTTTCTGCTCAAACACTGCAGAACTAGTGACACGTTGTAATATTAGAGTAACTCAGCTACTGATTTGGAAGAAAAATAATGATACAGAAAGTCCCACGCTGCAAGTTGATAGGATTGGTTCCTTCAGATTGTTACTTATGAAATACTATGTTGATGACACTGACTGTGCAGAAATGCTCAGCTACGGCATCAACTGCTTATTTTGCTCATGATGTGTATTCCATCATTTAAAAAACACCATATGAACATATTAGCAGTTATATATATATATAAAAAAAAACTGATTTTCAACAGGGAGGGTCTTTAAAAGACCGCCAAAGTCTGTACAGATTCATCCTCTAGAAACTATGAATGTCTGCACCAGATTTCATGGCAGTTCATACAATAGCTGTTAAAATCTCTCAGACTGGGTTGAAGTGGAGACTAACTGCTATTGGCTAAACCCTGGTGCAGCGACACACTGAATACATCGAATAAACGCTGCAGTATGATGAATTGAAATGTTGCTTTCATGTAAATTGCTGCTTTTAAATGAAAAATGGAGCGCTGCTGATTCCCATGACATTGTTGAATGACTCGAATCAATATTTAATTCCAAATTAACAGCGGTTTGTTCTCGGGCAGGTATTGATCTCGTGGACCTGAGGAAGACTTATTGCGCACAAATCACTAAAAATTATTTTGCAATTTCTGCTCTCCTGAACCTCTGGGACTCTGGATGTGTTCGACAGTGGAGTGACTTTTGTGTTAAACTTGGATTCACAAACACCCTGAACTACACTGTTTGACCCTTAGGCTATAAAAGCTGAGAAAACGTTACCATCTAATAACGAAAGACGAATCCTCCACTGAAATCAGTCAACAATTGATCTCATAATGAGGCATTTCAGCTGCTGGCTGTACAGTTGGATTAATAATTCACATTCATTCCTGCAGAGTTACAAAATATTCAGTAATGAGCATTGATTGTCTTATTGGCTTTAATGTCGCTCTTACATATCGACAGTTTATATGTCATCATGGTTAATCTGAGAGAAAACTGCAGAATTTCTTCATATCTGGAAGTCAAGCGGATGATGGAAGCTTTTCATTTTGAATGTCAGAGTAATGAAGGAAAACCCATGCTGGCGATCATGACTAAGGCCATAAATCACTGTCCCAGCACACAGTATTATAATTTAACAACCTTTTAATTTAACACATGAACTCCTGTACTGTACCAAAGACAGTGAAACCTTTAAAACCAGGGGATCCTCTAACAGAACCAGCTCTCTACATGTGTGTGTCTGCAGCACTCAGCAATTACAGTGTAAAAAAACGCTTGTTGTTTGTGGTGTCTGATGCCACTGTGTTGAGTTTCTTCATGTTTTTCAAACCACTGTGGCTGAAACTGAGCGAATAGCGTTGGAGCTGATAAATATTGAACAAGTTACTTTTACCAACATTACTGCAACACAGAAAAGAGACAAACCGTCAGAATCGATTGAGACGACACATGGATTAATGTAAAAACTGCCAAAATTACACCATCTATCGTACAACTGTCATACTTGTCTTTGATACAATATCAACACATTCTGTGAATTTTTCTACATGTACTAGAATATCTGCTACATCATTATTTTTCTACTTACAAACAAATCTGTATACAGTAATATAGATGATATAGCAATAATAATAATAATAAAAATAATATTACTACTTCTCTCAGTATTTCTATTTATGTAAGAATCTGTGCAGTACCACTGACACTGTGCAATACTGTTATTTCTAGAACTAGTACTTGTGTATATTTTTGTTTATTTTTTATTTTTTTTACTACATTCCTTAAATGTTTGCATTATCCTCCTTGGTGCTGTAACACTGCAAATTCCCCCACTATGGGATTAATAAAGGCTTATTTGATCTTATTTTATCTTATCTGGTCTTATTTCCTCTTATTTTATCTTATCTTTTTAAAAAAAAAAACTTTTTTTATTATCTTATTTGATCTTATCTTATTTTATCTTATCTCTCAGAACTGTTGGATTGTCAACTTTCCAATGGTGAACAAACTGCACCATGACTTACTCAGCTGCAAGAAACAATTATAATAAGTTACTGCAACCAGTAACTTATTTTTAATGAATTTTCAAAGACAGCACGAGTCTACTGATCCTTCTGTTCTATCTGAGAATCATAAAGAATAAATTAGTATTTAAATCAGTGAGATTACTTCGGTCCTAAATGACCAAATTACTGAAACCATAATAAAATGTGAGTAGAATATGAATGAAAACTCAAAAGTGGAACACTGTTTGATACAGAGCAGTTAAATCTGAAATAATATAGACACTTAATGACCGAATTCAGTGTAAAGGGACAGCACCAATCTCGCATAAAAATATAACTAGAAGACCGGTTTATTTTGTGAGGAGGGTGGGGGTCCACAGTTATAATAAAAGCAATCGGTCCGTGTACAGTCCACATATGTTACACGTGCAGTTCAGCCATGTGTGTCAGGGAAAATAATGACATTTCTATAAACAGTGGAGGTCAATAAGGGCAACAAACAAACAAACAAAACTTTGAAAGCCTGTATCCGGTCACTGAAACGTCTTTGCATCATTCAGATACTTGGCAGATCCTGCAACTATGTCTTCTAATCATGTTGTATGCATCAGTTTTATTGCTGGAATTAATTAGGAGAAGCAGTGAGAGGTTTAGATGCACAATAAATATTTACAATTTCCCTTTTGAAAGCCGAACGCTGCCACTAAACAGCTACTCTGTGTTGACTCTTTCTCTGAGCTAAAACTAAACTTTGCTGTCACCAGAGTCCAAAGTGTGTTTAGTCTGATCTGTTCCATTAAAGGTGCTCTGATGAATCTAATAAATAAGTTGCCTGCATCGATGTGAAACATTTGCAAAACTGACTTTGGGACAAGTTTGAAACTTAGATTTTTTATATAATGATAAAATCTGGATATCGGATTCAGAGTTGGCCCCCACTGACTTGAATGGAAATCATTGGATGAGGGACTAAAGCCAAAAGAGTTTCCTGCATGAGATCTCTTGGGGTCTTTGAGATATAAATGCATTAAAGACACAACTTGTTCGACAAACCAGCAGCAGATTTTGGCAGGTGGAGAAAATATCTTAAATGTAAATCTTGCGTGTGTTTAATATCTCTAAAATATATATTACCCCGACGCACTCTCCAGAGAGAAACATGAATATTAGATCATTCTGCAAACCCAGGGCTTGATTCAGCGCCAGAGTTTTAAAAAAAAACTTGTTATTTCAGTGCTGACTGCAAATGTTCTGATAAAATAAAAACATTTTAGCATTAAATTCAATTATTTCAGCGCATGAAATATCTGCTCGCTGGATTTAAAGACATTAAACAGCCTGTAACATGAGCCAAGTACTTTTAAAGCTATGAAGAAGTTATTTAAATTAAATCCATGATGCTCATTTACTCAAAGCTGTTCATTGTGTTACAGACTGTAAATGTTCCTCCAGATGTGTGTTCAAACTGAAACCAACAAAGACTAATAGACTGTGAACTGCTGAGTCACTGTTTCATTAATAGTGTTTGACTGAAACAGCATCTGAGGATAAAACTGCTTGTGCTTGATTTAGCTGCAAACATATCAAAGACAAGATGGATCATAATTACATCAGTGAAATGAGGAGATGTATTAATAATATATTAAACAAATATCAGATAAGAATTGTAAACATAGCTAACTAAAATGAATTCAAATAAGTAAATCTATATACAGTATATACAAAAGAATCCCTAAAACTCCATTCTACCTCTATTTTATCTTTTCACTATACCTATGATGTTTCCCCGACCTTAACCACTCATATTCACACATATACAGATTTTAAATCAATACAACATTTCACATAAAACACTCCACTAAAAGATTCAACTCAAATTTGAATTCAAGTCTTGTAGCTATCAACGGCGGTTGATATTGACTTAACTGTGCAAATTAAGAGAAGATAGAACTTTATTAAACTCAAAGAAAATTCTTCTGCCAGATATTGTTAAAAAAATATTACAGACCACGAGAATAAATGCAGCGCCTAATAGAAATGCGAAAAGATAGGTAAGTATGTTATATTACTAAAAATAAAAATAAGTAAGCTAAAGCAAGACTAGAATGAGAAGTTATAATACTAACTAGTATAATACTTAATACTAACAATAACCCTGCAGTAGTAATAATATAAGACGTGATACTAACATATTGCATGTATAAATTTAAATATTGCACGTTAAATTAAAAAATTACCTGAAAAATGCAATAAAATGGATGTTTTAGCCTTTTACCAGAATAACTAATACAGCTTGAGTAAAGTGCTGGATAAAAACTGTCTTTACAATTAAGAAAATGTGCACTGACACAACATTATGACTACTGACAGGTGAAGTGAATAACATTGATCATGTTGGTACTATGTGGTGTTCTGCTGGAAAACCTTGGATTCTGGCATCTGTGTTGATGAGACTTAGACACCCAAATAAATATCGTCCCAGAACAAACACACTCCCTCATGCAAATGGTAATCCCAAATGTCACTGGCCTACCCCCGCAGGATAAATGCACCCCAACACATGGAAAAAACATCAAACAATCAGGAACATCTTGAGGAACATGACAATGGCCCAAGATGTTGATTTGACCTCCAAACTTCCTAGACCCCATTCTGATCAAGCATCAACAG
>OMNN01083384.1:0-10588 GCA_900302755.1 Chromis chromis | reverse complement strand
CAGTACAAGCAGATGAGCAAAGGAATCAACTGAGGAAAACTATTTGTCGAGTAGTGGTTTGGTTGTAATAAGCTGTCGTTTCTGATTTTAACTCAGTGCAGTTTGGGAAATTTTAAATCTGTGGTATCCTCTCTGATGAAAATCAAGTTTTGTACCTTATTAACATGTCCATATATTGTTTTTATTTGCTAGAAGACTTGTCTTGAGTGAAATAAGCAGTCAAGAGAGGGTTTCATATGTAGAAAACCGAAGGAACCAATCGTGTCATCTTGCAGAGGGGCTTTCTGTATTATTGTTGTTATTATTATTGGTCCGTACATGTATGCAGGTTCACAGTGTTTAGGTGAGCTGGTGTGCTAATGCTGCTGTAAGCAACAGAGGGGTTACTGGAGAGAGTGGCATGGACATCATACACCGATCAGCCCCAACATCATGACCACTGACAGGTGAAGTGAATAACATTGATCATATTGGTACTATGTGGTGATCTGCTGGAAAATTACATTTCAATATGTGTGGGTTTTGTTTTTTGTTTTGGTTAAAAATAAATTGGACTGTTCTCAGTTCACGCTCTGTACAATTTAGGAAATCTCAGTGCGTTATGACATTGATTTAACACTTAAAACACCTACGTTGCTTTTCAAATATAGCAGTATTTCATACCAAGAGTCACTAGTAACCTGGTGAATCATATAAGGCTGAATAAGTCACAAATTAAAATTATATTGCCTGGAACCTTTTCAGAGAGTTTTATTAACAATAACACAGAAAAATAAGATTCTTGCTTGCACACATACACAGATCAGCCTCATGACCACTGAGAGGTGAAGTGAATAACATTGATCATATTGGTACTATGTGGTGTTCTGCTGGAAAACCTTTGACAGACTTAGACACCCAAATAAACATTGTCCCAGAACAAGCACACTCCCTCATGCAAATGGAAATCCCAAATGTCACTGGCCTACCCCTGCAGGAAAATGCCCCCCACCACATGGCAACAACATCAACCAATCAGGAACATCTTGAGGAACATGACATTGGACCAACATGTTGATCTGACCTCCAGACTTCCTAGAGCCCATTCTGATCAAGCATCAACAGGATGCAGTGGAACAAGTTGGATTGACAGAGGCCCCACTGCACAAGGAGAGTACCCAAAGGATCCACTGCCCTGGTCCTGGTGCCAGACCCCATAGGACACCATGAGAGGTCCTCTGGTCCATGCCCAATGGTTCAGAGCATTTTGGACCACATAAGGGGGACCAACACAATATTAGGCAGGTGGTCAGAATGTTATGCCTGATCGGTGTATATCTGCATATTCTAAAGTAGACAACGGTGTAAAGTTACTTCTAAGCCATTTTAAGGCAGGATAGGGATTATTATTATTACTTCAATACACAGAGATGAGTTTTTAGAGGTTTAATCAATCCCTAAAGAGCGACCTAAATATTGGCATGTATGGTCATATTCTGAATAGCAAATTTAAAAAAAAGTCAGCCACTAAAGTTATAATAAGATATCATCTACATCTATCTTGACACAACACTAACATACCCATTTTGAAATGTCATTGGTTGCTATAATGTTCCTTCATATTGAACGCACAAACTTTTCTCCATGCATTCAGGTATTGTCTTCTGCATAATCTCCTTTTTAAATATGTATGGAGTCAGTTTAGTGTCACCAGTGTAATGCATACGCTCTGTTGCCCGCTGTATAGGTGTTAAATGTTTTAGACCCTGCTGTTTATATATAATGTAGTGATGATCTCAACATGCAAATAGGTCAGGGTCAGGCTTAGATATTCGTTTGCAGTAGTTCTCCGTGAAACACAACACAATTTCATGCAGTTGTCAATATATTTTGCGAATACCAGCACAAACCTTTCTTTTAACTCAACCTGTTTTTAATATTTAACACCGTCATTCAACCTTCAACCAAACGTTTCTCTGCAGTATGAAGTGCGCTCGGTTTCACACGAGATATGATGAAAAGGAATTGTAAAGTCGCCGATTATAAAACAGCTTTGAGTTTAGCATGCTGAAAGCGTTCGTCTTATTCCTCTTCTTTCTCGCAGACAAGTGTGTGACAAATGCTCATTAAATGCTGCTTTTGTTTGTGTTGCTGCTCCTCAACAAGTCAAGGACAGTCGCCCTGACAGCAACACCAGCCTTTTCAAATACTGCTGGAAAAATGTCTGGCTATAATTCAGTTTACAAGTTAAGATCACTGTGGCAGTTTGAAAATGTGTGTTTTTAAAGAAAGCTTATTCTGTCCTGTATGTGTTTCTGACCATGACCATACCTAACATACCAGAGAGAGAGATTAATCCTTTCTAAACCTGAGAAAAATAAAAGGTTTGCATAAAATGGAGCTTTTGGTTCCCTGCTACTAAAACTTTCATTACATTTATTGTTGCGTTTCTCTCCCTTTTTAAAGAGCCTCCAGTAGGAATCACTTTTATCTCGACTTGCTGCTCAGTTGTTTAAACATTAAATCTAACCCCATGATGCTGCACACAAAAAGATTCTTCTTCCTTCGCTGTCTCTTTAATGGAACTTCACCCACTGAGTGATCTTATCCAGACTTTTTTTTTTGCAAAGCAATGTGTTAAACTGACCGGGCATCGAGAGCAGATCAATGGCTGTTTACATGCCAGAATTGGGCTGATAGATAAAAATGCAAGTTTTGGACAAGATCCAGAGAGGTTTGTGAGCAAAAATGTAGTCGTTACTGTAGCCGAGTATTTACAAAAGCTAATTAATACATAAATTCAGCGCCATATGCTGCAGTTCACTCTGCATCAGGCTGGATGTTTTTATAGGCCTTTCATGTGACGCAGATGTTAACACAGAAGTCATATGTTCTGTCTTTAATTCAATGTTTTAGTGTAACCACAGAAAAGAGCATTTTCCTGCTCTCGGCTTCATGTTACATGTTTTGACTGGTTCAGGAAAAACCAAGATGCTTCACTTCTGTTTGACTTCACTACAACTTGACTACTGTTTGTCTAATGTTACAAAAGACATGACAAGTATGTCGTAGTGCGGTTTCGTTCATCAATGTGAGTTTTGTCCTGTTAGAGGAGCTTCTGTTCATAACCATTCATAACCAGGTGCCCATGTGCATGAATTGTGGGATGCAAATTGATGGTGTCCTTGGAAGCCAGGGGGCTGAGTGACAAGCTGCTTTTGATGTTGGAAATGAAAGCCCTAATAAAACTGATATCTCGCTGCCAGGGGGGAGTTCTACTTGCCTAGCTGCCATTTTAATCAACCGCTGAGGCAGCAGTTTTATATCTTAATATATATTTTATGTATTTCTCCAAACTTTCTCTGTGTTTTGGGGTTGAGGCCTTCGTGCATAAAGCACATTTAACTTGTTTGCTCCGTTGTGGTGATGCAGATCTTTAGGACTTTGAATTTTATACCTTCTTTCCTGCGATCGTCTGCCATCTATTGTCGACTTTTCCATTTGTGGCCCAGTGTGAGTTGAGTCGCTTATGTGTGTATCCTAAAGGATTATCTTCCCCTCTCATCTTTCATCCTCTTCTCCTCCCTTCTCTCCTCTCATCTCCTTCTGTTTTCTCTCCATCCTCTCCCTCTCGGCTCTCCCTTCCTCCCTCTCTTCCTCTGTGTAGCCTGTAATGATCTGCTGGCCTCAGGCAGAGACAGGAAGCCCAATGCTTTGGTCCAGGTGGCTGTCATAGATCCCCACAAGCAGCACCTTGTGTCTCACGCCTGCACAGAGATAGTAGAGGTAAGGCATCACACACACACACACACACACACCGACACATACATGTGCCGCCTCTCTCTGCCTCCCTCCGACCTTTGATGTTGGTTGTTTTCGCTGTGTCTCTGGGTCACTGGGTCTCAGTGTTTTCTCCATCTCTGTCTTCCCTCCTTTCTCTCAACCTTTTTTCTCGTCCGACTCACCGAACTGGAACAGACAATGGGCGTTAACCTTCTATTTCCTGTGACAGTTGAGTCCAGACCTCCACATAAGCTGGTGTGAGGCTCTCAATCAGGGAATTTCTATATACAGTATGTGTTTGTGGTTGTAATTGTGTTTTGGGGGTTACATACAGTGAAAGTTTATTTGCTCTTTCACCTCTTTAAATTCTTCATTTATTACCTCCAGTGTGACAGCACTGTTGCTAAGACAACAGCCACACAAGTGTTTTTGGGCAGCAACAGCAGCTGCCCCCCGTCCCACTGTGGAACACCCACTCACACGCATGTGCACAGACCAACACACACACTTTTTTTTTTCTTTTCTCCTTCCTCATAAGAGGGTAAAGTTTCCAGACGCATAAAAAGGAGACACTATTTTCCTCCTAATCCAGTAAAGCTAAATTAGCATAACCGTCTCTTTCAAAGACTGATTTCAGCTGCTTTTCCCCTCAGTCAGGGGAACAGCAGCGTATGTGTTTTGTGCATGTGTGTGTGGAAACACAGGATGTGGTAGGATACTGTATGCTGGCTCAGCCAGCTCTGCAGACACTCTTGAGTGCCGCTGGAGTTTTGATTTCATGGCTGTAATGTTCAGGATTTGGAGTAGAATCTGAGGATATGGACTGCTTTCGACTTCATAAAAACAGGGTACGTGCACATTTAATGTCATTTTATAAGTCTGTTTTAAAAGAGAGGTTTGCAACCTTATAGGAGAGTCCATAGGATAGTCTGAGGAATTTGCTGTGCCATATATTCTTTTTATTAATCTGGATAGTAAAAGGGAACATCCTTCCTAATACATAAACTGGTATATTTAGCACTTCTCTAAGGAACTGGATCAATCAGATTATCATTGTTGGTGTTGTTTGGACTCAGAAGAAGCAGAGCAACATTGGAAAATACATATTTGTCTTTGAAATCCTCCTTGAATTAAGTTTTAGTGCATTTAGAGAAGGAGAGGCTGCTTGTCAGGACATGGGGGACTGTTGGGGCTTCCCTCTTAGAGTCTGCCATCCAACACGCACAGCAACAGATGTTCATTAACCTGCGTGGCCAAAAGAAGACCTGTGTGTGCGTCAGTGTGTGTTTGTGTGTGCTGGGGAACCCTTTTGTATGTGTTGGATCTGAAGACGGCCCAACTGCCACTTTTGTTTCTCCTGTTGTCACATTCCCAGGATGCCAGCTCTCAACAGCTGCTGTCGGCTTTACTGGACTGGACACTGGTTGGTGTGACTGCTCGAAAAGCTTCGGCGTTAGTCGCACTCATGTGATAGGTGTACAGCCAGGAATCCACTGTATGTGATATAAGGGTTTAATTTAGAAGATAAATGACGGGACATGCCAGCTGCTGCGTAGCACTCTCCCATGAATCACGGGACAGAAGCCAAAGAAAAAGAAGAGGACGGCATTAAATCACTTTGGATCTGAACATTACAGATTTCTACTTGAAACCAATGATCCCTTCAGGTGTCATTTACTAAAACAGTTTGACAGGACACAGAGCATGACAAATGAACAGTGTTTAGCCCATATTTGTTTTATAGTATAGTGGACTTAAAGTAGTAACCCTGTATGATGAGTACATAGTCTGATTAGATCCACAACTGACTAAATGAAATACCCCATGGCTCGGATTAAGAGATAAGATAAGAGCGATAAGATAATCTTTATTTGTCACATACACAATTATACACAGTACAATGCACAGTGAAATGTTTTCTTGTACCAGCATCCAGTTGCAATAGAAAATTTTAATAAAATAATATACATAATATACACACATGTACATAAATGAAGCGAATAAAGCAAGTGGGATTATAGTAGAAACATCCGTGTGAGATTCTATCTGATAATCCAGACATTATCATGCTGGAAGTATCCATTAGAAGAGGGTAAATTGTGGCCGTAAAAGGATGCACATGGTCAGCCTGAACACTCAGATCGGCTGTGGCATTCAGAGCATGATTGAATTGTATTAAGGGGCCCAAAGTGTGCCAACAAAATATTCCCCACACCATTACACCACCGGCAGCAGCCCGGACTGTTGACACAAGGCAGGTTGGGTCGATGGATCCATGCAGTCGATGCCAAATTGCGACGCTACCATCTGCTGCCTCGGCACAAATCGAGATCCATCGGCCGACGCTCTGCTTTTCCATCTTCGACGGTCCACTTTTGGTGATCCTTTCCCCGCCGCAGCCTCAGGTTTCTGCTCTTGCCTAGCAGGAGTTAAATCTGATGCGGTCTTTCTTGCTGTCGTAGCGCATCAAGATTGGACATGTTGTACATTCAGAGATGCTTTTCAGACCCGCTGCAGTCGTGAAGAGTGGTTATCTGAGGTACCGTCGTCTTTCTGTCAGCTCCAGCCGATCTGACCGCTCTCCTCTGACCTCGCTCATCAACAAGGCTTTTCTGTCCACAGAGCTGCTGCTGCTTTTTGTGTGCTATTCTGAGTAAACTCTAGAGACTATTGTGAATGCAATCCCAGGAAATGAGCAGTCACTGAGATCGCATTTCTCCCCCCCATTCACATTTGAACTGATGGCCCCTGACCTGAATATGCTTGAACTTATGCGTTGCATTGCTGCCACAAGACTGACAAATGCATGAATAAGTAGATGCACAGGTATCCTCAATAAAGACCAGAGTGAATACTAAAATGTATTGCTTATGTAAAGGTGGTGACAGTTGGCAGTTTACCACGATACGTACAGCAGAAATGAATAAGAGCTGGAATAAAGAGAGTGATGGTGGTGCAAAGAAAACAAGAGCACAACAGGAAGTAATAGATCCTTGGAAGAATATTTGCTCTGTGTTTTCAAATGTGAAATTGGCAGTCCTGTGTGTTTGTATGCATCCAAAATAGAAAAGAGGATAAAGACCCAAAAAGCGAGTCCAGTGTATCGATTCTTCTTGACAGTGATGTAGGGGAATATCTTGTTTACTAATTGTTCAAACGGCATACTGTTAAGATTAGTACATAATTTATCCTTAATAGTGTTAATATAGTATGAAACTGGGACACAGCGCCGTATTTCCTCAGTAGACGGACCCTTTTTATGTCTCAGTGTGGATACAGTATCTTAATCTACTGTTGGTAAAACAGAAAGGGCCAGTGACAGCTTAAGTAGAAAATCTAAAGCTCTCTCTAAATCTCTTTAAACTGCAACAGGAAACATCTCGGACAAATTGTATTTGAAGCTGCCGACACGGAAACGCTATCTAGAATCTCTTATTGGGTGTCCGGAGGAGGGGAAAAAAAAGACACGGCCTGTACTTGAAGTAGTGAGTGAAAGTGCTTTGTTTTCCTCTGTATGTTTAGCACGACACAAGGAGACAAGAAATTGGGATGGAAACAGCTGCGTTTCTCTGCCAAACCCTAATATGTCTTTGGAGGAAAATCGCATTCCTTAAACATGGGCAACGGGTCCAGGAGTGGCGGCACTCGAGGGGATTTGACGTCACACAAAGCCAAGGGGATGAAACAGCCTTTGATGTCACGCTAGTCGAGCAAAGAAGCCCCCCCACCCCCGTCTGGAACAAGGCCAAACAGTCTCGGCTCTGTGTGTATATGTAATTATGACTGGTCAGCGGAGGGGGAAGAAAAAAAAAAACCTTTGGAGTGTTCGGCGACTCAAGTCAGAATACTCCCCGACCCTATCGCACACACACACCCTCCTAATGGCCTAAATTGGTTTGCAACACAAAAAGACAAGAGAGGGGCAGCTGTCTCCCAGAGCATATGTTGACCACTTGTATGACAGACTGGCTTACTTCTCTGTGTAAATGGAGACAGGCTTACCACTTTAGCTCATCTCAGCCTCCATCAGTAGCGCTAAGAAGACTCAGCCGCGGTTGAGGCTGCCAAGCATGCTGGTAAGTCTGAATGAGGCCTATTCAGTGTGCCAGGGGAGGGAGGTGTAAAAGGTTATGTGTGTGTGGTACCTGCACATTCTTGAGCATAATGCTTCTGTCTGTCTTTTTCTCTCGGTGTGCAGCACTGATAATATCCCAATTTGCACTGAGCTTGCACTGTGTCTGTATCCGCTTGTGCTGAATCAGGCATGTGTGTGTTCAGGATGTTGGCGTACACAAAGCGCAACGGCGAAATGCCACCGGGCATCAAGACCGGCATTACCACGTCTTGAGGAGGCTAAAATCAGAAGCGATAGACTTGTTTTTGTTTCCCCCCCTCCGTCAAGCCCGTGGGGGATTTCTGAAGGATCGGCGGTGTTAGTGGCGCGGTGAGGAAGTGGGTCTGTGTTCATGTCCGCAGTTCAAAAGTAAAGTTCGCTGCTGTTTTTAGGGAAGCTTCATGTTTTGACTCTTAACTAAAATGTTCCCGTTCAATTTACACTTTTAAAAAAACCTTTAAGACCAATATAGCTCTAGAATAAACACCAGGAATATTAATAATGTGACTAATGATAGTAATTATAACAAAACTAAATGTAGTATATAAATACTGATGGAAAATGTTAGTGTTTGTATTATTATACTATTGTACAGCCAAATTATGCTGTGTTTACATGTGTATTTGTAATACGTTGCGTATTCTAATGTAAATGAAAAAAAAAAAGAAATGTATTATTATTATTATTATGTTTCAATTATCTATGAAACTCAAGTAAAGAGTTGGATGTCTTGCAGTCTTGTTACATCTTGTATTGACTTTGTCAACAGGGTTAGGCGCAATAAGTGATAACTTCAGCCTAAACCCTTTCGGTCTATGAAATTGTCAAGCTATGTATGTATGTTATTTAATTTTTTTTTTCTTCTTTTGACCACTGACCGAAGAATAAAACAACAACAACAACCTGAAAACCGTAGTCCAAAGCTCTCCTATAGCTGGCGCGTCAATCTCACCCGACTTCCACGAGAGCTGACGACGCAATCAATTAGTGCTTTATTTTTAAACTTGTATAATCAGTCATTACGCCGACATGTGGTGGTAATTGATGGAAACACCTGCCTGCTGCCTGTAAACCACAGATTTACTTCAGCAGAGTTAATGGAGGACGCAGTGAGGCGTGCAGTGGTCTCATGCACACACCACATAACCACAGCATCCATGGTTTGGTTCCCAGCAGGGGAACCTTTGTTACGTGTCTCTGCTTTTGTTTCTGGTTTCTGTAGCCACAAGCTTGCATGAAGAGAATCTGTGAATTTGTTGGGGGGTTTTCTTTCGCTAGAACATGATGCTGTAAGGTCTCGACTGTACTATGGGAAGTGACCTGAGATGACTTGTGTTTTGAACTGATGCTATACAGATAAAACTGAACTGAAGAGGAATTTAATTACATGTTGTGCACTAATGAAGATCCAACTTTGATTTTCCCTTTTACAAAAAATTGTATTTAGTGTGCAGGAGTAACTCTTTTCATCATTTCCAAAGTGTAATATTTAAGGTCTGTATTATGGTTCATCCAATTTCAGAGAAGTCATATTTGATTTATATACAGCGCCGTGAAAAAGTATTTGCCCTTGCCTGTTAAATTCTTATCTTTTGCATCTTTTCTCCACTTTAATATCTAAGACCATCAACCAAATGTAAATATCAGACAAACATAACCCAAGTAAACACAAAATGCAGTTTTTAAATGATGATTTTATTTATTAAGGAGAAAAAAAACTATCCAAAGCTACCTGGCTAACTGGTTGGGCCACCCTCAGTAGCAACAACTGGAATCAAGTGTTTTCTATAACTGGTAATGTCACTGTGGAGATATCTTTGCCCACTCTTCTTTGCAGAATTGTTTTAATTCAGCAACACTGGAGAGTTTTCCAGCATGAACGGCCTTTTTAAGGTCCTGCCACAGCATTTCAATCGGATTCAAGTCCAGACTTTGCCACTCCAAAACCCTCATTTTGTTTCTTTAAGACATTCAGAAGTCGACTTTCTGGTGTGTTTTAGATCGTTGTCCTGCTGCAGAACCCAAGTGTGTTTCAGCTTGAGGTCACGAACTGATGACCGAACATCCTCCTTCAGGATTTTCTGGTAGAGAGCAGAATTCATGGGTCCATCAATCACAGCTCCAGGTCCTGAAGCAGCAAAGCAGCCCCAGAAATTGAACTCAGCTTTCCAAAAACTGTGATTAGCCAGAGTTAATTCATGATTTAACACGGGGGGCACTCACTTTTTCACATAGGGTGTAGGTTTTGGATAGCTTTTTCCCTTAAAACATTAAATTAATTGCTTAATAATAATAATAATAATAATAATTTATCCTTTATTAATCCCCTTGGGGAAATTCACTTTCTGCATTTTACCCATCCTACTATACATACTGGGAGCAGTGGGCTGCCGTTTTTTACAGCGCCCGGGGAGCAGTCAGGGGTTAAGGGCCTTGCTCAGGGGCCCAACAGTGGCCGCAGTGGGGTTCGATCCCCTGACCTTCTGATCAGTAGTCAGGGGCTTAACCTGTTGCGCCACCACTATGTAATAAATGTAATAAAATGTGTTTTTCCTAAGAGAATAGAGTGCTAGTATACAGTGGAATAACTAGTGTGTTATTGCATGAAGGAAATGTGGGAATATAAAATATAACATAAAAAAAAAGACTGAAAAGGAGCAACAGTAAAGCAATAATAGTTTAGTTGTAAAAGGAACATCATTTTGAAGAAGG
>OMNN01083383.1:0-23687 GCA_900302755.1 Chromis chromis | reverse complement strand
AGTTACTTTGACAAGAACTAAAATTATTGTGAATATGAAATCAAGCATACTGTGAGGCTGCAACTGACTCATGCGGATCTACTTTAATACTTCTTTGTATGAAAATATATAACATATAATAAATATATAGAATACTGAGATGGTTAATTCTTTTCATTTCAAGTTTTATAAAGAGCAGCATGAAGAAAAACCTATTTTGTTATATCAACCAAAAAGACACAAAACTACATTGACTGACAACAAAAGATTGGCATTTTACTTTACTACCCCGGCAGCTTACACAGGCTGAAGTTGCATCATTACCCGATCCTGAGGTTCCCTTTTCTGTTGCACTACAGGCATACATGGATACAGTGCATATTATTAAGGACATTTTTCAACAAACCTAGGCATATCACGATTCACTATAAACAAGACCTTTAAAAGGACTTATAAATATTGCAAATACCACATTTTGAAATGTTTGGTGCTTAATGCTACGACAGCTTGTGGATTTCAAATGAATGCCTTGCAAAAATAAAATTCTGTTCAACTTTAGTTTGAAATGAAGACATGGCATAGGGATACAGAACAATTTTTATTGCACTTTAACATTTTAACATTCTTAAAAGCATTAAGAAAACGTTTGCCAATAAAAACATAACAAAGGAGTTAAAAATCCTCTCATTTTTTAAACTTCCAAACATTTTATATTACAACTGGCAATAGTCATCCTGGTCTAAACCCTTACTGTAAACATGATGAACTGCAAGGTGACGGACAGGAGTGTTTTTAGCCATTTACTGCTCAACTAGCCACAAATTCAGAGTGCCCTTGTCCCCCATAGACAGTCTGTGAAAACCTCTCCAAATGTGGAAACATTTTGCTGCATCTATGGCATGAACACAAACCTTTTTTTTTTTTAAAAAGGCAAAAACAAGCCTGTTAGTTAGCTACTGTTAGCAGAAGGTGTGCAAATACGTGTGCGCAACAGATCTTCTGGGCTCAGAGTTACTTGACCGAGATATTGGCCTGTGACGTGGGGTCAGAGACCTTAATGAACTCTGGTATGGCAGGAAAAGTCTTGTCACCTCAGCTATCAGAAACAGGAAAGAAAGTTTTACTAGAAGGTTCTACACTGTTTCTTTTTAGAAATATAAGAACGTCGCTACAGTTGATGGTCTAGGCAAAGATGAAGTATCGAGTTCATCCAGCCTGTTAGCCGCTTCTCTTAAAAGTTTAGATATAGACGTCTCCATCTGTTGTTGAATCGACCCGCTACTTTGCGCTTTCAGACGTTCGCGCATGTGCATATTGCATAATGTCTTTCCTGTCGGCGCCATGGTGACGCTACTTCCTGTTACCCGCGCTAAAAACCATAAACATAATATATACAGAGCTACCACTGTCAAGAAGGAATCGTGTGATCAGGTATGGACTAGTCAGCCTGAACAGAAAGACCCGTCCACAGCCATTTGATTGACAGCTTGATCCATCAAGGAAAACCAAAAGCAAAAGGCAAAGGGAAAAGACAAAGACAAAACGAGAAAAGCAAAGACAAAATGGAAAAATAATATTCGTACATTTGTTTATTTTTTTTATTATTGATTCTTTTATTGATTGTCTTTCTATTTCCACACATATTTCCTTTTAATTATGGCACTCCTATGATTCCATATCCTGTTAGCCACCGAGCTAAAGAGGATGAACTATGCCAAATGTGGCTATTTGCATGTATGAATGGTGACACTGCCAATTGCACTACTACTGCAGACATAGAGATATAATACCCTAATGGCATTGGGAAGTAATGCTAGAGAGAGAGTCATAGGACTAACTGGCAGTACACAGGCAAAAGGTCTGTGGTGCTGGAACAGCTATAGAGCTTAAAATGCTCACAGCAGGCACAAACTCATTGATAGGGACAGCAGCAGACAATGCCATGATGGTGAAAGCAGGCATGCGCCCTAAGCAGCTGAAGGTGAATCACAGATAGTGTCTCATAAGTTACAGAGCCGTTGCCTTTCCGCAGCTGCAACACTCATCTAAAGAAAAGAAGTCATTATCTTCTTCCCTCTCCTTTTAATACCACTACCTGAGCCCGTGGCGGTCAGACATTTTTTTCACTTATGTTTGTGACTCATGAGGCCAGAGTACCATCTGCAGGATGCTTCACCTCATGATATTGTCCTTGATCACTCTCACATCTGTGACAGACCTCTTGAAGAGCTTTTAATACACCCGGTGTTAAATCAAGTACATGGATGAGTAGCCTTAACAAGGTAATGGCCCTCCAACTACACTTGAACTCCAGTATCCCCTTTGTAATTCACTCAGTGCATGTAGCAAGAGACAACTTTAGTGTGCTTGCAAGCATTTCTGTTCACCCTAAGGATTTCTGCAGTTTTTCCAAAAAAAAGAAAAAGAAAAAAAAAGGATTTCTGCAGTTCCTTAAAAAGTGTTAAAATTGCTGAAATTAAAGTAATAAATTAAGGGTATGTGCACTTGCACACAATCTAAAACAATTAAAAGTGGCAAATCGTATTCTTCAGAGCATAAAAATGCTAATGGTTATCTTTATTCACTAGTGAATAGAGAATAGGATAAACCAGACATTCTTGTTTTTTAAAGGTCCTTTTCAAATATTATTAATTTAAAATATAAATAATATTCAATATATTATTATTTCCCCTGAATGTTCTGTAAAGAAGATTCAAAATTGAAAAATTTGGGCTGGGCTGTTTCAGTGTCTGTAGCTTTAAATGCAGCTGAGCTGCTGCTGTTTATTTTACCGGGTAAAAATGTTTGAGAACCAGTTCTCATTTGCAAGCATGACCTGACCTAAATATGAGCATAGAGCAGGACAGATGCAAACAGATACCTTTAGTTCCTCAGATGCTGGGAGTGCATGGAGACTCTTGTGTTTACTCTTGCAGCTAACAGCAGAACATATGATGCACTTTGCTTGTGTCTGAGACATTATAAAGTTAGCAGAAGCAGCTCTAGAAGATAAAAGCTGTGAGGCAAGCTGCTCTTTCTAAATGGCGCATTTGGAAGAAGCAGGCAGTGAGGGGCCAGGATTATACACATTTCAGCTATAGGCAACTATTGTTAGCTAGTTTCCACTGACAAACTGAACAAAATGCTTTCTAACTATATTAGGAGCTGGCATAGAAGATATACACTGGATGGGTGACTTCTCCAGAGTTTACTTACTTCTTGTGTGGTTGTAGTATATTGTGCAGCGATGATGTGAAGATAATGAAGAAATTCTCCGCTGATACCGTCTTGTTGATATACAGTATAAAAAGGTTTATTAAAACAAGTACAGCATCTTCAGGCACCATGGTCTGCCCGGGCGTGATTCAGAAGCCACATACACCACACACTACGCTCTGTCAATGAAAGGCGCCTGGTCCCACCCTCTCAACAGAGCTCTAACTCACGTGCTAGACTGTTCTCCTCTGTCGTCCCCCGGTGGTGGAATGAGTTACCAAGCTCAATCCGATCTGCAGAGTCCCTCTCTACTTTTAAGAAAAAGCTAAAGACCCAGCTCCTTTACGAATATCTACGCACTTAGTGATGTTGATGATGCTATCAGCGTTGCATGATGATGATGCCATCAGCGTTGTATATGGAAGATGATGTTGTTGTTGTTACTGCTATTAAAAAAAAAACTAAAAAAAACTGTGCACTTCTCAAGCACTGTCTGTCAGCATTGGGCCCAATCAGGACCTAAAGCAGAGTTTTTGCTCTTACTGGCCTTTTCACCTTCTATCTAGATCTTTGCTTGTGTTGTTCTTTCTCAGATGTACGTTGCTTTGGAGAAAAGCGTCTAAATTAAATTGTAACATTGTAACATGTGAGATATTTGAGTGTAGAATGCAGAAGTCTAGACGCTGGTGGATCATCCTGCAGGTTACTGTGGAGATGGGAAGGCAGGGGATTGTGCAGTTGTCGGTCTGAAAGGGAAATTGACCGAAACCGATTGGCTCAAAGAGAAGCGGACAGAAAGATCATTGGCCTGACGGGGTGACATCAGGAATGAACAAAAGAGATTTTGACAGCAAGGGAGAGAGGAAGTGAAGGAGTAGATTGATGCAGAATAACAGGGGAGTAGCAGGAATTCAGAACAGAAGAAAAAGAAGTGAATTTTCACCCAAGGTTTATTGATAACATGTATTACATTATGTTAAAAATATCTAATAGGATTAAGAATGTATTATCACTATGATACCTCAGTGTGAAAGTGTCTGTGTAGATTCTCAATCATCCAGGTCTGGGTATTCCTAAGTGCTTTAGTAGAAGACAACTGGACTTTTTTCTGGTTCTTGAAGATTTTTTTATCTCCTTTCTTTCATCAAAACTGAGGCTTCCTCCGTTCCTCAGGACTGGAGTGAGCTGATGTTCTGCTGGTGGGTCTCCCTACCAGTCAGTTAGAACTCAGGAAGCCTCTTGGATGAAGGTGAAATGCCCTCAGGAACTGGAAAAAGGACATCTGGTTGCCTTTTGCTGAAGCACTTAGGATCACTCTCTGTAAAAGCTCCAATAAGCAGAGCCAAACTTCTGTCATAGTGGATAGTTTGACATGTAAACACAGATGTAACTGTTTCTATTAATAAAAGCTGAACTTTGACAGGGCTCTTTCAATAGTGTGCACTTGTTAATAGAAGTTAAGGTCTATAAACAAAATGTGTCCCTATTTGCCACATAGTGCAGTACATTTACTTTCTACTTGAATGTGTGAATTCTAAGAGTAGAGTTGAATCACTACTTAAGTGCTTTATACTAGAAAGAAAAGTGAATAAGGGGAAATAAAAGCGGCATACAAGACAGAAAGATATAAAAATAGATGCATTCCTTCAGCTTCTCAGAGACTTTGTGGGAGAGTGAGTGAATGAACAACCACAGTGTGATGAGACTGGATCCTCACAGCAGTCAGAGGGCAGAGATACTCACAGCACTGTATTTTTTCATTTAGTTCTAAATGTGATAAAGAGCTACAGGATAGGTGAAAGAAAATGTGCATTTTATAACCGAGATGTAAATGACAGATATTCTGCACTGCACCTGTCTCTAGGGTTAGCATAAGTTAGACATTTCAATGCATTACACACTGTGGAGCACTTTTGCATAGTATACAATAAACTGGTGTCCTGGGATCATGATGTAACAGCAGCATCATATTCTCAGTACGATAATCAGGGCCTGAAGCCCAGTTTGCTGTGCAGCCAGTCAGTCCTGCTCATCTTAGGGCAGTTTGACACTGAGCCACTTTCTGCTTCATAATGACCACGGATGATTTGATTCAGCTCAGATTGTTTGTATCCAGTTACTCATATTCACTGTCTGATTGCATTCACACATGGCCTCATACTTC
Source organism: Chromis chromis (assembly GCA_900302755.1). NCBI lineage: Eukaryota > Metazoa > Chordata > Actinopteri > Pomacentridae > Chromis > Chromis chromis. Next base: position 18,328 of record OMNN01083383.1, on the reverse strand, counting down.
AGATCTGCCTCCAGCGATCACTTTTCACTGGTTGTCTCTCCCACTAGAGCTACAAGCTGGCTGTTGAACTGAAACCTGACCAGTCTCAGGCCTGGATGAACATGGGAGGGATTCAACACATCAAGGTAGCTGACAAACATTACACCTGAACATGTTTAATCCATCATCATCCATTCAATCATTATAGTACCTTGTTAGTTTGAAACCTAAAACATGTTGTTGAAACCAAGACAACATGTTGGTAATAGAATAGCAACTGTCTTCTTCCAGTCTGCTGATCAGTCACAACACAGTTTTGTCAGTGTACATTCCTCCATATAAAAGCAAGGCAAATATTAAGAATAGGAGCCAGAGCCGGCCCTACCCAATGTGGCGCCCAAGGCGAGATTTTATATGGCCCCCCTCCATCAGTATTCAGTCAATATTCATCAGTATTAATTGGGCATTGTTTTACATTTGAATCAATGTGAACTTTTCCATTTTAAGAGTTAATAGTAATAACTACTTTTAATATAATTATATTGAAGGTGAATTTTTTCCCGATTTTATGGCGCCCCCTGGAGGCCACGGCGCCCTTAGCATTTGCCTATATTGCCTAATGGGCCAGTCGGCTCTGATAGGAGCAACACAATGAATATTATTGTTATTAGAAGTCAGTTTTGATGCAGTTTAAAAGGTGTCAAGACATTGAAAACTCCTGGTTGATAAGTAACCCACTTCTGGCATCAATACATGAATGGAGGCACTAAAGGTCTGAATTAAAAACCTATTTGTTTGTAATGCATGTGTTGTTGTGTATGTGTGTGTGCAGGGAGACTATGCAGCTGCCAGGATGTACTACCAGCGGGCCCTGCTCCTGAGCCCTGGTTCCAAACTTCTGAAGGAAAACCTGGCCAAGTTGGACCGGCTAGAGAGGAGATTGACAGGGGGGGCGTAGAGCAGTCAGCCCCACTGATCCTGTATCATCCTGGGCACAGGTCAGGATAGCAGGCAGCCATCCAGCCCTCTGGAGCCCAAACACCAGCTACCAGGCTGCTGGATAAAACAGACCTGGTTGTAAAGACAGGTTGCCTGAGTGAGAGCAGAGAAGGATTGTTCAGAGGTGGACTGAGGGGGCTGGAGTGAAAGAGACAGACTTAGCCCCAGCCCAGAAGCCTTTCCTGGGGTAATCGAAAGGAATGGCTGGCTGAAGACGCCTGGAGGCTCCAAGCATTGACCTGTCTGCATCAGCTTTACTTCAACATGCACCTCTGCTTCAGACCTTTGTGTTGGATTGATTTGTTATTAAGGTTCATATGAAGTAATTTCCTTTATGGCACTTAATTATGGATTCTATTTCAGTCCTCTACTCTGCCTTTCAGAATTATTCATGTATTTACATCAGTGCAGTGACAGTGTGTGGAAAATGTTATGAAGGGAATGGACATGGGAGTTCTTTCTTGACCTCCGGGAACAGTATGTGGAACAAAATAATCTCAGCTCAGAGGTCCACTTACCAAATTTGTGGAGTTTTCATGGTCAAAAAGGAAATCACAGATGGTCAAAGGTCATAAGCCTGTAAGAACAACTGTTTTATCATTTATCTGCTGACCTCTGACAGCAAGACTCTAAAGTCTGCTTCCATTTTTTTATTCTTGGGTGATATTTTTGAGGATGAAACCTGTGCACAACTGGAGCAGAGAGATGTTTTTTGTAGCAGGTAGTGGGCATCAGTTATTTCTATATTCTGTTCTGTTCTGTGGACCTGCTTTTCTGCAAGTCCTGTTGAACTACATTAACACACCATCCACTGGTGATCACAGAATGGTGCTTCTTTTACACCAAAAAATGATGAGTACGGACAGAGAGGGCACAATCATCACTTTTTGGTGAATAACTTATAGAATCACTGGCAAGTTGATTTAAATTAGCCACAGTTGATATAAGTTACCACTTGTGAGATTGTTATTTGAACCAGCAAGAGTGATGGTCAACACCGCCTAACAATGAGAGGCCTCCTGACCTCAGTGTCTGAATGTGATACCTGAGATAGCATCTCTTGGTTGGCACTGAAAAGCGCACCTTTAAAAGCAGAGGGGATGGTGCGTCTCTGCAGGCTGTTGTAGTAGCCATGCTGAATAAGTATTGCCTTGAATTCTGAGTCAAAGCCCAGTGTCACCAGCAAAGCCCCCCTACACCAACACAGCTCCTCATGTCGGGACCCACGCATACAAACACCATCTGTTCATCAATTATCTCACATCAGGATCTGTCAGACCAAAATCCAGGTTTCCATTGGTCTAATGTGCATTCCTCTCTCGGCAGTGGTTTCTTTGCAGTAGTTCTACAAATAAAACCTCTTTGAATGAGCAAAGAAACACCTGAAGAGCATAAAATATCCAAAATGGACAAGTCATCGGTGTGACTTCAACCTACTCTTCTGCCATACACCATCTTTGAACTAAGACAAGCGTCACAAATTCCCATTATACATGACAAAGATTCCATTCTTGGGTACCTGAGCCAGCTCCATGCACTGAAAAACACTGCAGTATACAGTTAACAGCTCTGGAAAGCAAGTAAGTGGACCTTTGAGTTTATATTATGGTGTCACACAAGCAGATTGAGTGAACAGGACTCGTTTGAACCCCACTCTGTTGGAGTAAATACAACAAAAGCTGCATCTGTAAAGTTCTCAGATTATATGTCTTATTTAAAATGTGGACTGATAACAGCTGCTTCCTCTGGACACAAACTAAACCATGTTCATCTGACCTCCATTTCCACAAGTGTCTACAGCATACGACCTGATGTCACAAGCCTTCTGCAAGTATAATAAGCTAGTGTGTCTGCTCCTGAGTGGAGCTGAAACGTACGGCTTCATGTGTACCATAACCTCTGAAGATTGCTGTTTGGTTGCTCGTTGTGGTTTTGTTGACAGTGATGTTGACTGTGAATGAATTTTGTTGTGGAATGACAATGGGTTGAAAATGAAGTGACTAGTGCAATGACTGACTTGCACCAAGAAAATAAAGTATATGTTTTATTAAATGGTGTTTGGAATTTCTCGATTGAAACATCAAAAACTCCACCGCTGAGTTCATTGAGCAGCTTTTCCTACATGTGACCAGGTTTCTGACCCATAAAGCACAGAAAGAAACAGCAAACAGGTGTCCAAGAGTAAACACAGTTACTTTCATGATACTGAAAACCAAAACATAGATTTTTTTTTTCCTACGGAGGATTAAAGGAATTTAAACAAGATTAAACATTTGTAGGGAGCCAGCATGGAAACATAGGGACAAAACTATTGGGATATTACAGTCACACAAACACACACCACTAAAGATAAAGATCCAACACAACCCTCAACGGTGCCGTGAAAGTCTAATCAGCATACTAGGCTCTGACTTGAGCCCCCATCCCCTTCCTGGATTAATGCTGCATTTAATAAACACCACAATCTGGAAAATAACAAGTTTAGCATTCTGAATTCTGAGCTCAAAGTCCTCCATGACTCAGGACACCAAATGTAAAACAAATGCAACTGACTGCAATTATTATTATCTCGCCTGAGAGTAACTGGATACGAGATAAAAGAGACAGGAGGATATGAGAGTCTCTCTCACATAATGTTTTAATTTTATTACATACAATAGCAACCAGGGCAGCACGGTGGCTGGGTTGTTAGCACCGTCGCCTCACAGCTAGAAGATCCCCGGTTCGCGCCCCGGTTAGGATGTCTGGGATCTTTCTGTGTGGAGTTTGCATGTTCTCTCTGTGCAGCGTGGGTTTTCACCAGCTTCCTCCCACAGTCCAAAAACATGCTGAGGTTAACTGATGATTCTAAATTGTCCATAGGTATGAATGAGAGTGTGCTTGGTTGTTTGTCTCTATGTGTAGCCCTGTGATACACTGGTGACCTGTCCAGGGTGTCCCCTGCCTTCCCAGTTGGCTGGGATAGACTCCAGCCCCCACACGACCCTACAGAGGATTAAGGTGTATATAGATAATGGATGGATGGACAATAGCAACCAAATATCAGATAGCCTTTATCCTTTGTCAAATGAACCCAGGTAATACTCGTTTTTGTGAACACTACCATATAAAGCATCTGCTTAGGGTGAAGTCAGGGGCCCAATTCCAAACATCTACACTGACATCAGTGACAAAGCCAAGGTGGCCCCCAGGATGGCCTTGGTTACCACTGACTAAAGTCCAGACACCTCACACAAGCAATCATGAAGCCCATTCAAAGGCTAGGCACATCGTCAGAGGACTGGAGTTACATCCAGTAACTCCTATTTTTCTCTACCATTTCTCTATGGCTGTTTCTCACATTCAGAAGCATTTGAATAGCATAACCATCAAGTGCATGAGGACTCTCTTTTTTTTGCAGCATGATGATGAATTCCAGATATGCTTTCCCTTAAGTGCCTTGGCTTTAAATAAAGTAAAAAATTTAATATAAATAGTGTAAAATCCACAGTAGTAAAAACACATTTTAATGTTGTCAAGGTAATGTGCTATGTTACACAAAGTGCTGTCCTCTTTATAATCTGTTTGGAGCTCCTGCAGCCTCTCACACACAAACACTGACCGGGTGATGGCAGTTAACTCTGTGAAGGTTTAGGGCTCAGGGTGGAGATAGGGATTTGGCCAGGGTGTATGAAGTTGACCAGACCTCATGTGTGCTTAAGATGGATGTCGGAAATTTCCAATCTGGAGTTATATCAAAAGCTGGCCTAGGACGCAAAGAGGTCACAGTAGACACATTACACAGAGCTACTACACAGAATGATGAATAATGACGTGTTTTAGAAAACATTCTGTGAAACATGTAACCAAAGCAGTACTGATATCAAAGTGTAGGATAACCTTTATACTTCAGTCACAGATGAGCCAGGCAGTGTGCTGTACAGTTAGTCCATTACCTTAGCATTCTAATGGATTTCCAGGACAAGACCATTCCTGCACCTATTCTTCACCACAGGAGCAAAGACAGCCTGAGAACATAAGGTGGACTGACCTTTAAGGTGGATCAGCTAACCCTACTATGTTACATTTCCACATGATGATGGGTAATGTGTTGCTTTTGTAATTTCCAGTGTACCTGATGTTCACACAGTACAAACAGGCCCTTGAAAATTCTGACTAAAGCTTCACATTACCCATGATATGTCCACCACTCAGCTATTTGGTGTGTTTTACTGTCAAGCAGCCCACAAGTCCTCAGCTCATTACTCTGCATGTCATCGTTACACTCCAAACAGTCGTCTCCAAGCACAAATGCGAAATGCTGATTAAAGCAATGCTTCTGTTGTACTTGGAATACTTGAAACCAATGAACTGTCTTCAGCTGCCTCACATCCTTTACTGAGCAAACAAAAACTACATCTGTCTCAGTGTTATGAAGCAGTTCTGCCTTTGGTTAGTGTTTCATAGACACTCAAACAAGACAATTACTGGAGCATCGTGGCACACAGCCAGCACTAAGAGAGCACACGCCAGAAATAAGATTGGTCTGGGAAAGAAGTAGCAGTGAACTGGCCATCGGGCATACCGGGACAAACGGCAGAGAGCCGCTGCACTGGGCCGGCAGATCATCAGAAATTCCATTAATTTTTTACCAGGCCTGTCTGTCTGTTTACCAGCCCTCTCTGTGTTATTGGGGGTGTGCATGAGAGCATGCTACCATACATAATGTGTAATCATCCCTCACCGACCTGACCCAAGCACCTCCCACCCCTCTGGACCAGTCCCCACGGATAAGGCCAGGGCTGAATCCAAACCTGGAAGGAAACCTCTCAATGAAGTGTTATTTACAGCCAGGCGAGTTTGACTTGCTGAGGAACAGCAGAGACACCGAGCACTGGACTTCAGCAGCCTTATTTTCATCTGGGAAACAAACAAAACAAAACCCTACCCGTTTCTCCAGGGGTCTGGGTTGCACAAATCAAACACTTAAAGTGAATGCTATTCTTTCATTACTTCTATCACACATTTTCAAAAGAAGGAAGCAAAATCCTGTTACTTTATAGAGGAAATTTGTTTCTCTACCACAAAGAAAGCTCCTGTGCTTTAACGCCTTATCTTTGCCTGACTGCTGCTTATAAATCATAATGTACATTAAACCAAAGGTGTTTGCAGGACTTTTCCAGCCCTGAGTAGTGTCTGCAGGTTTCTTCTCAGGCTCCAATATAATCTGCACCAATCAAAGGGTAGAATGTATTAGGGATGGACTGATATGGGTTTGTTTTTCCAGGCAGATGTCGACAACCAATCTACATTAAATGTTCCTTATTAACAGCATATGATAGCAGGGGACCTGTCTTTCATAATTAGGTTATTTCATTAATAAGGGTTACTAAAGCGGAATATGGACAATAATGTTAAGTTCTGGTTTTTGTTTGGACACACAAGCAGAAGGGGAGCAGAGGTGGCTGGGGGTGGCATGGTGTGTCTGAAGAAGGTGAGTTGACTTGGTAACACCAACAAGTGAATTATTGGGGCGTTTTCTGTGTAACAGGGAAACTAGGCATGCTTGTTGAAGACTGCAGTGGTTATTACAACTTTAGCAGTGTCTGCTAACAAACACAGCTCCACCAATTCATCGCCAGAGTTGATCTGCTCTGCAAATGCACTCATCAGTTCCTCTGTGTAGATGATAGTCTTCAGTGATGAGCTATTAATCATGACATGTAACCAATCATATCATGCTGTGGGTAAGACATTGCTTGTGACTGCAGAGAGAGAGCTAGCTGAATCGGAGCCAAAGTAGCACTTTTAATATATTTATTGGTCATCTGTCAACGAAAAGAATACAGATAACTGGGACAATGTCAAATATCAGCTTTGATAATCTGTCAGGTAGATGATCAGTAAATCCCTAGGATGTATGTCCCCACAACATAGTTTCTGAGTATCACATTGCTATGAAATTTAATAAACACTGTAGGCTGGAATCACACGTTAACTCAATCACATAAACTGTAGATTGACAAACAGAAGGAAATGGTCAGATAATGTACATTATCTATTACAGAATGGAAGTAATGTAAACTTTTTTTTTAACTGTCAAGGAGACAGAAACAAGAGCATGCCATGTCTTTACAGAACAGAGGCCACAAAAGCAACTCTGATCTCTTATATGCAGACAAATACAGTTAAACTATAAACCACACACTTTTCCGTACCACCAACAGATTGACATGACACATTGAACGCATGATTTTAAAGGCAGGCGGCATTTTCTTTAGCACTACCCTCAAGTGAATGACTATATTTATAGCTGTTAACACACATTTCTCTCTACAGAAAATGTACCTTTTCTAAACTCTTCACACAGTCTGTTTTAGTGAAGTCAGAACTATCAGGAGTAAGAAAAAGAAACATTGGCAGACATTCTGATCACTTCCATCCTCTCCATGAATGACAGGGCAGCAATATTCAAATGGTGTAAAACCCTGGAGCATCATGAGCATCACCAAACTGAGAGAACTTTACTTCACTGTCCACTTGATTCCACCAGTTAGATGTGATCATCATTGCTTGCTCAAAACACCCCTCCATATTAGTGGGTGTTGATGACCGCATATAAAGAAGTCTGATGAGTTGCGCTCCCTGATCTACTATTTCGTCAATTGTGTCATTCTCTCTGGTTTTCTCAGTTTGATGCATAAAGCTGTGGTAAGCAGATGTGTTTTGGTGTCATTGGGAAAAAAGGCCATAATAAAGCTTCATCCATCCATTTTCTTCTGCTTATCCGGGGTTGGGTCATGGAGGCAGCAGACGAAGCAGGTCATTCCAGACGTCCCTCCCCCCGGCAACGCTTTCCAGCTCTTCTTTGGGGATCCGATGCATTACCAGGCCAGACGAGATACATAATCCCTCCAGTGGGTTCTGGGTCTACCCCAGGGTCTCCTCCCGGGTGGACGTGCTCGGAAAACCTCAAAAGGAAGTCTCCCCGGAGGCATCCGGATCAGATGTCCAAACCACCTCAACTGGCTCCTTTCGACAAGAAGGAGCAGCAGCTCTACTCTGAGCTCCCTCTGGATGTCCACGCTTCTCACCCTATCTCTAAGGCTGAGCCCAGCCACCCTGCGGAGGAAATTCATTTCGGCCACTTGTACCCGTGATCTCGTTCTTTCGGTCACTACCCAGAGCTCATGACCATAGGTGAGGGTTGGAACGTAGATGGACTGGTAAATCGAGACGGTCCGGTACAACGCCACATTACTGCTGATGACCAAGCCGCCTGTCTATCTCACGCTCCATTCTCCTGTCACTCGTGAACAAGATCCTGAGATACTTAAACTCCTTCGCTTGGGGAAGCAACTCCCCCCCAACCTGTCGGGAGCAATCCACCAATTTCCGGTAGAGAACCATGGCCTCGGACTTGGAGGTGCTGGTAATAAAGCTTCTTTCTTGGGTGAAATGACTAAGGGACAAAAGGTGTGATGTAGATGAGAATTTGTAGCCAAATGTCGAGGACAGGCAGAACTAACTGTGCTGTATATTTATGTATAGTAAATATGGATAGTTTTGTAGTGCATTGGTTTCATTTTGTGCTCTTGGATTTGCTTGATGCATAAATGTGTAAAACAAATAAAGACTACTGAAGCATGTTGCAATATTTCTGATGCATATCCTATTAGAAGTATTCTTCTTTTTATTATAATAGTTTTAGTTTATGCTAAATACTGTAATGCTACCATAATTAGTGTTGTTGGGTCATCATTTTCTGAGTTGATAAAAATGACAAAATGATCAGTTATTCTGTGGTAAAACTGTTGTTTTTTCAAGACACAGTGGAAGTGAGGAAGAAAAACACGAAAACATTTCTTCTGATCAACTGTAAGAGCAACAGGAATCCTTTCTTTGAAATATAATCATCCAGAGAATCTTCCCTCAACAGGAAAACAATCTGTTAAACTGACTGAAGTCAGAGTTTGACTTATAATTGCTGTTTTCTCAAGCAGCAGAATCTTGGGCTGCAGGCATCTAAGAGAATGTTTACCTCCCTGCAGATCACTCATAAACAAGTTCTTCACCTGGTAATCAGACTTATAGGTGTTGAGTACCAAAGAGCAGAAGTCACAGTAAGCTATTTACTACCAAAATCTTAACTAGGAAAAATAAAAATGTGGCAAAAATATCCTTTATTTTGATTTTTTTAAACAGCTTGAAAAGTAAAAATGTATTTTAGTTAAATTACACAAGAATAAAAAAACTTATATGACATTATATGTAATATTAATGTTGCCTTTATCTAATTCATCTCGTGAATAAATGTTTATATACTTATATAGCACCTTTCTACCTTAGTGGTACTCAAAGCTCTTTACAATGTGTTTCTCATTCACACATTCACACACCAATGGTGACAGACTTCCATGCAAGGTGCCTGCCTGCCATTGGGAGCAACTTGGGGTTCAGTGTCTTGCCCAAGGACACTTCGGCATGTGGAGGGGCTGGGGATCGAACCGCCAACCTTGCAAACAGTGGACGACCCGCTCTACCACCTGAGCCACAGCCGCTCAAATGTAAGTAGTAAAATACCTATAGTATGTTGAGTCACCATTTTCCCCTAACTATATAACTATCTACAGTATGTTATTCTGTACACAAGATATTCCCGAGTTCTCTGTACTTCTAGCCACGGTAGTGCAGTTTCCATAGGGGGGCAGGACTTTATATTCCACAAACTGCTTGGAGTTCAAAGGGTTAAAAAACGATGACAAATCACATTTATTAGGTCGAACATCACCAGCCAAGTGGAAAGAAGATGCGTTTAAATGTGCGCAGTGGGAACAGTACATCCACGGTGCACATGAATGCACCTCATCATAAATCTGGGACATGGCTCAGCTGAGTCACAAATCGAAATGTGGAACGATCTGATTTCATGTGAGACGGCAGCGTGGTGTTTGTGGTCTGTGGATGTGGCTGCAGGCAAAAAGACAGAGACAGATGAATGGCTTATTTGTTTACAGGCTGCAGTGTTGTCCAGTAATCTTATTAATGAACTGGCTGTGGCAAACACCTGACAGATCCCATCATCGGATCTTAAGCTCTGCCACTCTATTGCTTACTCACGTGCACACATTACAATATATTCTAGACATGCCACAAGAACTCAGACTTCAAGTCGGTACCAAAACATGACCAAACATGACTATAGTGATTTCTCTGTATAACATCATTTAGGAGCTTTTGAATTATGGAATACAACATTTAAATGTCTAAACACAGTGAGGTTTTGTATGCTGTTAAAGAAGGTAAAAAATTAGATGACCACTTTCAAGATAACAACATAATATGCATGTTGAATAAAAATTAACAGAGACAGCAAAAGCTCTGTAGGGTAGCAGATCTGGTAGCCTGATCTAAAAAGTTTCATCTAAAGATCTTGTGGCTGAGTGAGGATAGCAACAAGACACGAGGTGGTTTCCTACATCAGCAGCAACTGGGATTTACATCAAGCGGACTTCCCTTCCAAAGTGGCAGATGTCCAGCAGTGCCACAAGCTCCGGAGTGGCAGGTACAAGTGGGATGTTGATACAGAAGTCAGGTCAGAAGTGGTTTTAGTGTCAGGAACCAGTCCTCCGAGTGATTAATCTTTCCTCTGGATTGATGAGTCAAACTTTAAACTATGTGGCTCTAATGAAAGGTGGTTTGTCTGCCAAAACACTGTACAGCTACGAGGATGAGTGTAGCTAACAGGTAAGAATAACTGAGGTTCACTGGAGGTTTGGGTCAGGATAAGTGGTCTCGATCCCGCATGCAATATCATCATGGTGGCATCTTATTGGACCGAAATCAATTCTGCAACACGACAACGAGCCAAAGCATAAAGACAGAAGGCTCAACTCCTTTCTGTGAAGATTCTCAGTCATCCAGGTCGTGGTTATCCTCGTAGTTTCAATCGTAGCATCTGGACTTGGTTGAGTTAGCTTGAAGATGTTCCACCTCTCATCCAAGAGGCTTCATCAGTTCTAAACCGACTGGTTGGGATTTCTAGGATATACAACTGTTTTCTAAACAGAAAATCAGAAGAGGCACAATACATTAAGGAGAAATGGGACAGGGAAAGTGGTAGGGTCCTCTCTGGGAAGGAGTGGCACAGGGTCTGTCAAATACAGTGGAAAACTACAAGTTCTCTGATTTAGAGGGAATTTTGCTGGAAGGGTTTGGTTCGATTTTTCATTACCCCTTTGCAGAATCGGCACAGAATCAACAATTCCAATTGCTGGAGACAATGTCAGGTCAGCGATGCAGATTATTATCATATATTCTGGTCCTGTCCTGTTCTTGCTCCCTTCTGGAAAAATATCCATCAGACGTTAGAAAAGGTATTCAAGACGACTATCCCTTTTAGATTTGATGTCTTTTATTTATGCAATGTTCCACAAAAGATCTACTCCAAGGAGAGAGCTCTTATGACAATCCTGCTGGCTGCATATAAAAAAAGCAATGACTCGTGGGTGGTTGAAGCCCCAACTGTAAAACAGGCACTAAGTAAAAAATCTGTAATTGTCTGTGTGAAAACTTCTAGCTGCCAATAAAAAGCAAATAAAAGCAAATAAAAAAAAATAAAAAATTGACTGGTTGGGAGTTCCAGATTTCATTTCTGTTCTTCCTGGGTAACTGAAACCTTTCACACCTGGCCACAAAGGGCCCTAATGAATCCCTTTGTGAGAGTGAATGACCTAACGACTTGCATAATGAGGTGAGGGGCAACACACACCCAGCAGACTGGAGCTTCAATAGTGTTAATGGATCCTGAAGAGTATAAAAATCTGGACTCCCAACCAGTCAGTTTAGAACTGATGAAGCCTCTTGGATGAAGGTGGAACGTCTTGGAGCTAAACTCAACCGAGTCCAGATGCTACGATTGAAACTACGAGGATTATCTCATTTCACTAAATTTTGCCTCCTCGATTCCTCGGTCCTCCGTTCTGTGGCCATGACCTGGAAATCAGTCTCGGTGCATCATCACAAAGGACGTATCGGTTCCTAAATTGCACCTTGAGGAGATGATCCAAGGAGGCTTGCTTGAGGAGCTGTGAGTGAGAATGCACAGGTGTATCCTCGCCGTGAAGGCTTTTCCGCACCCGTGACAGAAAAGAGGCGTGACACACAGCTGGAATCTACAAACCATGTGGGCAGTATGTGTGTATAAGATATATATTGCTCAATATGTCAATCTTTATTTGTATGAACACTGAAAACTGTTCCCTGCTTATCTAACAGGGTTCATAAATTACAGTGGTAGGTTATAACAAAGCAAAGGACAGGTGATGCAGCTCTTCCATACGTCATATTTAACTGACGTTTCCGAGGGGAGGATGTCTTACTTTGCTCAATACCTTGTTGCCTTAAGGATGTACGATTAGTGAAATGAAGTACGTCGAGAGTCATTAAAAGCTTTCCTAAGCAGCACTTTTCTTGGCATTTTTTCCTGAAAACTTTTGCACAGCACTGCATGTAACTATAAAGCACTGGATTAATATTACTGCATGTCAAAACAGCTAACTTCCTTCCAGCTAACAGGATGCAGACAAACAAGGCGAGGAGGCTACGTAATGAACTGGTAAACTCACCACCCCAACTCCTAAAGAACAAGAGATCTGGTGCAAATCCAGAGAGTCAAACATCCTGGGAGGAGGACAAGGAACAGCTTGAGAGAGTATCAAACTCAAGATTTCATACACAGAAGGAGAAAGAGAGAGGAGGTCAGTCGCGCTGTTGTCCTTTAGCCTTCTAGCAAGTGGAGAAGGAAAGAGAAAGTGGGTGTGGTGTGATTGGATCAAGAGGAATAATCTGCGTGGTCATTGGCCAAGAGGTGGAAGGTCCTAATGCCTGAGCAGCCAACCACTTGTTGCCCCCCTCCTCCTACTAATCTTTATTTTCCCCTTCTCAGCTCGTCGCCTTACACAGAGAAGCTAAATCTCACAGCACACTCCTAAAAACATCAGAAAACATGATTAAAAATTAAATCTGAGTCCTGTGAGAGGTGTGTGGTGTTTCTTCATTACAGTTTTCTCCACTGTTGTTCTCAATACTTAGAAAAATATTAGGACAACTTTGGTGATCGTGTTACTCATTCCTCAGTCAGACAGACATCTGCATATTGTACTGCATGTGGAACTTATATCTGGACTGACCCAAACTCACCTCTCGGATGAACTGTTGTTTTGCAGCTGGCTTTAAAGAGCAACGTGCAGGTTGAATTAAAAAAAAATAAAGATTACTGATTGCTGCAGACGGTGCAGTTCCTAAACTTTTTCAAGTTTTCTTCTGTTTTGTTTTTTTCTGAAGTATCTGAGACATTTTGTAACTACTGCAATTTAATATTCACTTAGTGTTGATTACCCTGTGTTGATATAGGAGAAGCAATGTTGTTGAGTCTGTGTTCATTTGTCTGTTTTTGTTTGTTTTTGTTGTGTAGTATATTTTCATATACCTAAATAGACTCTTTTCTGAAGGTTAGAGAAGGTTGCCTCCACCTGTGAGAATCAATCAATGTTTCAAGAATAGTCTTGGAGTTGACTCTTCTGGACAGAGCTTGACCTTACAGGTGAAGAGGTTAGACAAAAGAAGGACTGAAAGAGGAGCCATATGCTCTGGTCCTGTCTTTTTGGTATTTTAAGAAGTCTGAGAAGGTATATAAGTGGGAGAGAAACGATGGACCAGTGTCTTCACATTATTTGGCCAAGAGTGGGACCCGGACAAGGCATTGTCTGTAGATGCTGTGATTGTTCAATAAAGCCTCCTGAGTGAACAACATAGTGTCGGCAAAGAATCTGTTCTTCTACCATCCATCATCTTCGCTAATCAAGGAGATACTTCAGTTGTTTTTAGAGCTATAACACTTATTTGATAGGCTGTTAACTGTTGAACTGATGGCCACTGTTTTTTTTTTTATGATCAATTAATCAGTTTGATTACAGCCTTTCTGAATCTGAGTGATTGATGGTTGCTTGGGCCCTATATGACGGTGCTTTGGATAAACTTTGGTTGTGAACAGGGAGGACAGTTGAGGGCGCCATTCTGGACCTTGAAAAAATATAGATCATTTTTCAGTATTCTCTGACATTCAATGGACGGATCAGCTGATCAAGAATCAGCCATTTTTATTTATTTTTTGATATATATTTCTTTTTGGTTCTGTGTTAATGAAGCAAACTGTCAGCATACAATAAATGTAACTGGCTGTATTTCATGCTGTTAAAATTTTAATAAAAATATTGTGGAAAATAAATAATAATAATACAGTTATGCTTAAGACTTCCTGAAAATAGCGATTTTGTAAAGTTCAACCCTCAGAACCCGAAACAGTCCCTGGGCATATTAGCTTTCTTTCATCCATACCATCCATCCATTTTTAAATTCAGGACATATATACGTATGTCCTGAATGAAAATATTCTTGGATAGCGGCAGCTACGTTTGGGTCACCGGTAAAGTTCATGTTTGAAAAAACGCGCTACAGGCAGAATACCGTAATTTCCGGACTAAAAGCCGCTACTTTTTTCACACACTTTGAACCCTGCGGCTTAATAAACAATGATGCGGCTAATTTATGGCTTTTTACGGACGCACTAAATTCTTCAGATCAGTCATTTTGCGCTTCATGCACCCTCATCATGGAAAACACACGAAGAAATGCACATGATGCAGCTTTCAAGTTAACAGCGATCGACCTGGCTGTCGAAGAATGAAATAGAGCGGGTGTTATAATCAGGGTCGTCTATTGGGGCCAATACGGTAGATCATAACACCTAGTCTGCTCGCTACCTGCGGCTGCGGTCAACCGCGGCTGCATTTGGGGTAAAAAGAAAAAAGAAAAAACGTTCAGGAAATGTCCCGAACCTCCCGATGGCCAGCCCGCCCCTGGCATCAAGAATCGATGGTGAGACGTTGGAGACGGCAGGGTGTATTTTTTATTTTTTTAACCAGCTGTGTCACAGGCACTGTTCTGAAAAAAACATTTATTTAATTTAAAGTTAAAAAAATCATTCTGTGTTACATTTTTCTGTGTAAATATCGCATGTTACAACGTCAACATCTGCGGCTTATAGACAAGTGTGGCCTTTATATGTACAAAATCTTTTTTCTTTTTAAATTTGGTTTTATTCAGGTGCACTTAATAGTCCGAAAAGTACGGTAACCTCCAGTTCAAAAGACGAACGGCGTCGTCGTCCAATCAATGATGTCTCATGTTGCCCACTGGTACCTCCCTCTTCCATTAATGTTGTTGTGTTTTGCACTTAAGGGCCACCGTACCTTAGTAAAGGATTAAGTTGTAAAAGTTCACCCCATGGCTGCTTAGGTGGGAGGTGAGGGAAGTTGATAGTATAGATATTTAACAGTTTACAAAGCCTCTACAAACTCAGCGTCCTGCGTGTGCACATCTCAGTGTCCATGCTGATACAGTTGTGCAGCTCCATTTAAGATCCACATGTCTTATTGTTAAACTGGAACTAGCTTGAGTGCTTCCCTTTTGTCACAAACAAGTTGTGTTTATTGATTTAGGCATACAACTCTTTTACATAATGTGCTCTTCATGTTACCAGTGGGGTTGCCAGCCAGCCTGCAAGTTGCTCTTCAAAACATTCATAGGATGTTTTGGAGGCTGCAGCTCGATGCTCTAATTTAAATTATCTGTGATCAGAGTCATTGATGCAAACTGACCTGCTGTACTGACTGATGCCTGCCACTGATCAATAACTGCTGATGGTTAACACGCTAATATCAGCCTCATGTTTGACTGGTGCAGTTTTGTCAGAAGTATCAACTGGAATCTACTTTTTCCATATTGTAAAAACCTTCTTTTTCCCAGTCTCTGTGTTTGGCTGCTCTTATCACCATGCAGCAAATTATGATCAATTAAACATGATCAGCTGTATTGAACAGATTCCCACGCATATTGTCACGAGGTCAGTCCTCTCACTAGGTCACGGTGTATGTGCCCTCATTTTAAATACAGTGTCGTGCATGCGAGTATGGCCGATGTGAATGGGCTGACAAAACACCACAAAGCCATAGAAGCCTGGACCAGGACCAGACCAGGACCAGAGTGCAGCGAGAAAGTCTAAAGATTAAGAAGCAGCTTGAGACTGAGACCACTAGTGAAGTGTTACTCTAATCTATGTTGAACTGAGCTGGTGTCGTGTGTTGGTGCTGAACTTACCTGACAATCAAAGTCCTGGAGATTTCCCCCATTCTGAAGAGACAGACAGAAATATTTATTTACTTCCTCAATTATTATTATGAAATGGAAGCATCTAGAAAATGAAGCTGACAGTACAGTATAGGGGATGATGTAAAGAAATATTAGGTTAGAAAACAAACATAAATCATTTTCTTGTATGCAATTATGTACAAGTTTATGTTATTTTAGCTCTATGAACCCCAAAAGCTGCCAGCAGGTTTAAAAGGTGTCTGGAAAAAACAAACAAACAAAAAAACGAGGCCATTCATCATATTTCCACATTTCTGACGGTGCTTTGACTACTCATCTGTGACGCTCCCCTCCAGAGCAGATATTAACCAAATCTAAGCTCAGAATTGTGACATCAAAATATATTTATTCTACTTGACAAATTATTAAATGAAATAATTTGTCAAAAATAAATAAACTATTTGCCAGGAACCGGTGGATTGCTCCCTCCAGGTTGGGGGAAGTTGCTTCCCCAAGCGAAGGAGTTTAAGTATCTCAGGATCTTGTTCACGAGTGACGGGAAAATGGAGCATGAGATGGAGAGGTGGCTTGGTGTCAGCAGTAATGCGGACGTTGTACCGGACTGTCATGGTGAAGAGGGAGCTGAGCAGCAAGGTAAAGCTCTCCATTTACCAGTCCATCTACATTCCAAACCTTATCTGTGGTCATGAGCTCTGAGTAGTGACCGAAAGAACAAGATCGGTGGTACAAGCAGCTGAAATGAGCTTCCTCTGCAGGGTGGCTGGGCTCAGCTTTAGAGATAAAATGAGAAGCTCGGACTTCCAGAGGGAGCTCAGAGTAGAGCCGCTGTTCCTTCACATCGAAAGGAGTCAGTTGAGGTGGTTTGGACATCTGATCCAGATACCTCTGGGGAGACTTCCTTTGGAGGTTTTCCGGGGTAGACCCAGAACCCACTGGAGGGATTATGGATCTTGTCTGGCCTGGGAACGCCAGGAAGAGCTTGAAAACATTGCGTCTGGAATGACCTGCTTCGTCTGCTGCCTCCGCGACCCGACCCCGGATAAGCGGAAGAAAATGGATGGATAGATGATGGATGGATGGATAGATGGATAAACTATTTGCACCAGTTCCCAAAAAAGAATCAAAATACTGAATTCCTTGGCACAACCAGTGAATGATTAGTGACTCAGCTGCAACCAGCAGTGACGTGACAAAAACGTAGGGACTTTTCAGCTGCACTGAACGAAAATCTAAGTAGGAAATTATCTATAGCATGTAAAGTAATCATGTTTTTCCCAGTATTGGTGACACTAGGAAAAATGTTATACATACTGATTTGAAGTCATTTAGGAGATCCTCATAGTTTCAATCGTAGCATCTGGACGTCTTGGAGAAACTCAAGCAAGTCCAGATGCTACGATTGAAACCTACGAGGATAACCATGACCTGGATGACTGGGAACCTTCAACAGAGTATGTGAATTGCAGGTGATTACTCGGGTTAGGCCCCGCCCCCTCACCTGTCCTGTCAGCAGTGGTTTGATCTCAGTCAGCTGGACGTCATGAAGTTCCTCCATCATAGGGCTGTTTTACTGCCAATCGACCTGATAAAAGACTCCTGCCAGACAGACAGATGGAAGAAGGCGTAAGAGTTAGTCTCATAGCCTATGGACCAACCAGTCGGCCTGGACGCTAACTGAAGAGCTCAGAAACCAGAACACTATGGTATGTAAACACCTGATTCTGATTAGCGGTCTGCGTTGCATGCATAGCTCTCAATCTGCTAATTAAAGAATCAAGTGCTAAATGATGCAGTGATGGCCGACATGTGAAATAAATCATGCACTGGTTGATGCAGAGCAAAGATACTGTCACCTTTTATTACAGGAGAAGAAACTGAGCTGTGGAGACGAAAGCTGTACAGACACACGATCAGAATCATTTAATTTAAGTCCTTTATTTCGTGGCTAGTAGTGGACGATAGGAGCTAAGATTTATTAATGCTACTGCCGGATTTAGAAGAACACTCTAACAGTACATCTCCTGGTCTGTTCAGCTCCATCCAGTCATTTGGTTCTGTGTTTGGGTCGGAGCCAGATTGCCCACAGGAAACTCAACATCCATCCAAGCTACTCTGCTGAAACACTGTTACCCAACCTGTC
>OMNN01083382.1:0-10603 GCA_900302755.1 Chromis chromis | reverse complement strand
GGAATTCCACAAATCAATGTAAGCTGCTTCCGATTCTGGTGGCTTCATAATTTGCCAACCAAGTGATCAAGAGAAGTGATCCAAAACATTATCACATTTTTACGTCTGGCCGAGCGAAATTCATTATTGATTCCCCGCGCTGGCCAGTCTGGTATGGACTCGTGTGCGCCGGAGTCCTTACAGTCCTTCCATCGGTCTTTTAAATTGAGCTCCACAGGATTCTGGTTGTATATATTGACGTACAAAGAGTATGAAAAGGAACATCTGCAGCATTATGGATTGCCCTTTCGGTTCAACTCAATTTATTAGAACAATAAATCTATTGATGCAGTTTTAGTCCCTCTGCGTCGAATACTTTCAGACACGTGTTCCAACATGTACTAACAGCATGTACACATGTGAGTAACATTGTAGAAGCTGCACCGGAGCCACAGCTTTCCAGAGGTTTAGCGCTCAGTAATCAATCAGACCCTGGAGCCAGGTCTTTACAGTCCCTTTGTTCAAACCCCAATCTTATAAATATCAGGTAACTGAGATGCATAAATTCTTGACACTGCAGCCGTACACAGAGCTGACAAAAGTAATTTTATTCGCGGAAGCAAATAGAGGCTAGAAGTTAAAATTTTGTTTGACTGGACACATAAATCATCTGGAACTGGGCAGTTTGGGTCAAATGGAAAACAATGAAAGTAAAAAGATACAGAATGATCTATTATGACTGTGGCGATACTTGGAAAAAGTCGGCTTTTTTTGCACAAAATGTAAAACGTCACCCACCTAAAAATTTTGTCTTTCTTTGTAAAAGTTTTTCGTCTCCTTGACTCTTGGCTGTTTTGGTTTTTGTTGTGTGTCTTTATGATTGTTTTGCATCTCTCTGGTCAGTGTGCATCTCACAATAAGCTATTTTCTGATCTTTTTGTGGTTGTTTTATGTCATTTTGTTGGCATTTTACATGTATTTGTCATCATTTTAGGACTTTGCAGCGATTTTAGATATATAATTTGTTATGCATCTCTTTGTGTCCCTTTGTGGCTGTTTTACATGTGTTTGTATTTGTTTTATGTCTCTTTGTCAGCAGTTTTCATGTGGTTGTGGTCCTCATAGGACTTTGTGAGATTGTTTTATGTCTGTAGAGATTTTTATTTGTCTTTTTGTGTTGCATGTCTCTGTGGTTATTTTGCATCTCTTTCTTATCAGTTAGCATCTCACAATAGTCATTTTTGTTATCGTTGTAATTGTGTTGTCTTGTAGCAATTTTGCATCTCTTTGTGGTCATTCTTTTCTCTTTGCGTGTGTTTTACATACGACACGCATCTCGGAGTGCGCCTGGCAGGCCCATTGAGTATCCATTACCGTGAGCACTGATAAAACCCCTGTGGACTGTGTTTGTTGACTGGATCAGAATTCCTTCCTACCTTCACCATTCTTCTTTAGATGAAAAAAATTCATATTATGTTGGTATTGTGTGCTGTCAGGATGCGTCGACAGTGTTCAAATTAATCACCATATTTAAATGACTACATACTTGCAATGTGTCAAAAACGTGAATGGGTTTACGCTTTTTCGCCCTGATAACAACTGAACATACCATTGTAACAGAAGATGTGCTGAAATAGAATTTTGATTAATAGCGTAATACCTCAGCCGTCCTTAGTCGGTGGCACGCATTTTCTGCTTAAGGTAGCAGCCAGTCAAGGGTAATCAGTAAAACATATCCATGCTGAGCAACAAATGAGTTTCATGTATGTCCTTTTACAGGACACAAGAAATCCATAATTCTATCGCATCTTTTGTTTTCCCTTTTCTTCATACATTTTCATGCACAGACCAAAAACTGCACACCATTAATCACCAACCATGTGCCTTAATCACTACTTCTGCCATTTGCCTGTTCCTGTGATTGCTTGTGATAACAGCTGTCGCAACAGGACAGTATGCATGAGTGGATTTCCCATCAGCCCTCTCTGTACATCCACGCTGCTGGAGGGCGAACAACAATCTCCGTCCCCAACATTACTTTAGGAAAACAGATTAAAGTTGCACTTGAAATTACCCACTATGACGCACCGTTTCCAAAAGGGAAGCATAATAAAAGCCCGTAGTGCTAAAACCGGTAAAATAAAGTGATGTAAAGTGTAGCTGAACTGGTGTCAAACATGAAGGTGAACAACTCTTATAGCATTTAATTTAATAACAGGTACTCATTTAGTCTTTTATGAAAATTCATTTAGATGTGCTGAGGCGGTGTTCCACTGTAGGCCTCTGAGAGAAAAGCTGGTATGGAAAATATGAATTATAAACATTGACTGGGATCAGTTTGTCCCTTGAGCAGTGTGAGAATAAATGTGAGTTAAAGCACTTAAATCGACTCCTCTACTCTTTGAATCCCCAACAGCAGAACCTCACCGGCTTCTGCGGCGGGGAATGAAATCATCGCTGCTTGATATGCACATGTGTGTTCCCTCGATTTCTTTTTATTTTATTGTCCTTCACGCCAAGTGGCTGCAGCACAATGAGGCCATCATAGTAAATGTTGAAAGGCATTAATGTGATATTATCCACCGTTATGACAGATGCTGACCCGCAGGGAGACTCTGGCCTCATATGAATATTGCCCAGCGCGGAATGTCTGCGAGTAATTGAATCAGGCCTTACATTGTGTACTTGGCCTTTGTAACTGTGCTGTGTGAAAATTCGTTTAATGGTTTGGAACAATGTTAATGCATTTAGAGCATTGGGTTTGACAAGGCTGGTGACCCATAGGATGCTTTTGTTGGAGGAGGTGTGGTTTTTTGGGAAATGTGATGTTCCCAGGGCAGTTAGAAAGTAATAGCGTGGGCAAGGCCTTACTATGGCTGTGTAACCACTGTATTTGTTTTTTTTTTAAGATTTATTTTTGGCCTTTTATGCATTTATTGGACAGGACAGTGGACAGAGTCGGAAACGAGACAGAGTGAGGAAGGACATGCGGTAAACGCCTGAGGTCTGAATAGAACCCGGGACAGCGGCCACGCCTCTGCACCTGGGCCACGCGACATAACCATCAGGCCAGCAGGGTGCCAACCACTGTATTTTTATATATTTATCTGTATGGATATAAGTTCAAAGCCAAACTGTGTCCGGATACAGGAGGGCACGAAAATGATTCCAAACAATACTACATGAAATATCTGATAAGACTTCATTGTCTCTGCTATCTCCTGTGTTCTAGATCTCAGCTTGCTGCTTCAGTTTAAAATCTGCAGTTACTGTAGTTGGTAAGTGCTTGTGAAACTTTGGTTTTGAGTTTGATTAGGACTTGTTGTCAGACTTTGTTGGCTCAGAACACTTCCTGGTTTCACTCTCCGAGTTTCAACAGGTGGGTCATTCCCTCTATTGTTACCTGGGTGAAAATCCCATCCCTTTCAGATTTTCAGTCTTTTTTCGGTGGACTCACACAGGTAGACTGACTGGGTAGTCTTTTCCTACTACACGAAGCCTGCCTCACCCACCATGTGCTACAATAACATCCCTGTTATCCAAGGCTTTTGGAAAAAAATAAAAACACATCTGCTGCAGAAAATGTCCTTCAATTTTGGCCTATGGATTAATTCTGTTTTGTTTATAGCCGACTGGCAATTCCAAACTCTGGTTAATTCTTCAGATATTCAGGTACTAGCCCTGACCGAAACTGCACTCTCTGCTAACTCCATCTTCTTCCCACACACAGGAGCCCTAACTTCCAAAAACTGGAAGTTCACTAAGCTCTGTCTGTCAAATAACAACTCTTCATTTGAATATCATGCAATAAAGTCACTGCACTGGTTAAGCTATTTGTTGTCATCATATACCGCCCTCCAGGGTGTCAACTGGGTAACTTTATAGTCAAACTGGACATGTTACTCTTGGCCATTCAGGACTATGACACACTACTTATTCTCATGGGAGATATGAATATCCACATAGAAAAAGCCCAAGGATCTTACTTGGTCACTTATGGCATCATTTGACCTCAAGTGTGTTTCCTGCTTTGTGTGTGGGAGAGGTGGAGACCTGCTTGACTTGATTTCCTGCCGAAACTGCTCCATAACAAATCTGAGTGACAGTGAATTGAATAAAGTTAGTGGTTTGCCACTCCATTTCATCCATCTCCTTACTGGAAGACTCTCCTGTTCTTCCACAAATGGTCTCCTACCGCCGCAATCTTCGGCCCCTCACACCGACCCAGCTTCCTAATAGAGGTCTTGGCTTCCATGCCTCCTCATAACAAATTCTCGCCACTCCTGGTTGACGAGGCCACAGACACTCTCTGTTCCTGTCACCGGGTGAAGTTTTACAAAACTCCCCATATTTTATGCATTACTTTATGTCTTAATACAATACAATAAGGTCACAGCCACTCTGAGTGACAGGTGGGTGTTGTCATACTACAGTCCATGGCCCAGAGATGTTTGCATGGCCTGCCTCAGCTCCACTCATGTGCCTCCTCTTTGCTCATTTTTGGATTAGCTGGGAATTAAGAGCAGTCAGGCACTGCCAAGATGGATGGTGAAGGCCTGAGGTGACCTTCAAATCTGAAACCTATGACATCATGGAGGATTCATCCATCTTTAAATACCATCCATGTTTCAGGTGCAGGCTCATTATACACAGCAACAATGGGATAACTGAAGTGTGACATTATTATTTCCTTAAATCTCTGCTTTACATGTCCACATGGATACAAATACACAATTTGAATAAAAACTGCACTTTAAAGGCATTTGGAAAAAAATAAAAATCAGTTTTATAGTAACTTAAAATGCTGTGTGTGTGTGTTTTTCATTTCTTATTCAGCAATTACCTCAGGTTAGATTAATGAAATACAGCTATGACTAATGCTACTTGATGAAATAATGTTAAAACAAATATATGCAATGGAATTACAAATGCTAACAGTCTGCAGTAGACCAGGGTGATATTTCCAGTAGTTACTGAACAAATAAACAGAAATTTTCAATTTTCCTGCCAGTCTAAATGTCATTCACTACAAGAATGACATTTTATGAGAACATTCTTGCGTGGTTGCCCTGTTTTCTGTGGGAGGTTTATTGCACAAAATACAGTAATTTCCAGAATTAATGCGTTCAAAGTCTGCAAAGTGGGGACCAAAGGAATTTTAATCAGACAGAAAACATGCTGCTGTTTAGCTTTTATGCAACCCAGCAGAGCTATTGATGTAAAAACTCTAAATCTTGCTCATAATGACTCCCCGCATTCTTATCGGCACAAATTGCAAGAGAGAATAAGGGAGAAGGAAGAACAGATGCAGAAGGTTTACTTCTCATCGCCATCAGTCAGGAGTAGCAGCACTGCTGTGGCTCAAACAACCTGGGACTGATCGTTCAGAGATATTGACACATTGCGGATATGAGACTTGTTCAGCAAGGAGAGTTGGATGACAAAAATGTACCACTGTCACTGACTGGATTGACTGTAACCGTGAAGGCTTGCTGGAGGTGAACAAATCATGCTTTTGTTTGCATCATAAATCCTGCAAAAGGTGAGATACCAGGAACTACAATTATGGTCTTCTCCTTCACAGATGTCTGTTTATTTCAGAGGTGGGTGGAGAAGCCAAAAACTGTACTCGAGCAGAAACATGTCCTTACACCTCATCTAATCTTAGACCTATTTCTATAGGAGTATGTTATCCACATAATTCACCTGAAAAGATGCATCAAACCATAAAACTGTAAAGCTCCTAACTAAAAAAGCCCAAGAGTAAGTCATTCTTGCTGAAAACATCTCCTATCAAGTCACTCATCTGTGCTAATTGTTGACTTAAAATCGAAAGTCATGGGTATACACCAAGATTTCTGACAAGTGGTGGTTTTGAGCTGCCTCTCACAACACTATAAACTGAAACCGATTTTATCTCAGTTTTGCCACAAGCAATAAATGCATGAATCTGTGTTTCCAGGTCCTTGCAACTCCCTGTATATGAGGATGATACAGTCCAATACCACCAGAATACAGTTAGGTCAGAGTGCAGCGGCTCATAATGGGTACAATGCCAAAGCAGGCTGATGTCCTGCTTTTTCAACCAGTGAAATACAAATGTGAGATTAAAATTGTACCATTTGCTCAGCTCCACATTACATTACCGATATGTTAAGTTCAGCTTCACAGTCTCAATTTTTTTCCATTGCTTTGCCTGTTCTGCCCCTCAGTCTGCTACATATTCCACAGCAACACAGAGAATCCAAAGACCTTTTCTCACAGCTGTAAATTTGGTGGGAAAC
This sequence comes from Chromis chromis, assembly GCA_900302755.1. NCBI lineage: Eukaryota > Metazoa > Chordata > Actinopteri > Pomacentridae > Chromis > Chromis chromis. The sequence continues at coordinate 4,340 of OMNN01083382.1, read as the reverse complement.
TATTTCAGAAGACGGTTAAACCAAAACTCACAGACAACAGGAGAGAATGGGATGCCTCTTACCTCCACCAGAACATGATAAAAGTCAGAAAATGTCAATTCTGAGGAAAACCACACCTCTGCATCTTTCAATGTGACCTTTTGACCTTTCTCTCTCTCCCTCTCATCCAATCTCCTAACACCCAGAACTTTCTGCACAGGAATAAATTTAACTGTTTTAAATCCCAAAAATCCAACATCACTGGAGTGATGATCCCAACATCTGGACTCCTTCAATACTGGTCCTGATGACCTGGTGTCATAGACGAATATCATATCAGAGGTGTGTGTGTCTCGTGTGTGCATCTTCCACAAACGCCCCCCTTTCTCTGTCTGTAAAAGCCATAAAAGACAGAGAGACATTTTATTCTAAGCATATATAACTTTTAAGTCTTATTTTTCTTAATATTGAATATATATGCTTGTGCTCGTAGTTAAATTAGAAGTTTAGTATCACATATCCTGAATTTCCAGATCTGTATGCATGTTTACACCTTTTATTATTCACTCAGGAACCATATGAGATAAACATATCATGTTTGATGTCATTCTAATTACATGTTTAGTGAGATTTTAGATCTGTGGTCATCATAGATATTTTTATGTTTAAGAAATCACCTCAAGTTAAATTCTAAAGGTATTTGGCCTCTGACCTCTCCTGGACAGTGAAGCTCAAGACCACCCCTTGGGATGAACAGATTGGCTGGATGCTGATTTGAATTTGTGTATAATTATAGTCGGTTAATGAAAGTAAAATCAATCATGATTGTTATGACCAGCCTCTAGGGGTAGCTGGTGCAACAAAGAAAAAAACTGGATGGTCTTGGTATAGGTTAAGCAATTTATTGCTTAGTGACGAAATCAAACTCGAAACAGGTGAAAAAAACAAAGTACCAGAGTTAGTGGGTGTTGCTAAAATCAACGAACCAAATAAAACCAAAACAAAGGCTAACAGAGTTACACAAAACTTACTAAGTAAAATAACACTCCAACTCCCTAGCCAAACTTAAAGACAATAGCAACACCACACCAAACAGAAATAAACAAGTGCACAAAATTACTAACAAAAACTGATGCCTCAAACATACAACACAGAAGTCACGAGACACGAATCACCACCCTCTTGGTACCAAACACAGAACACTAATTGGCAGAAGCTAACTGAGGTTGCAAAAGTCTTCACCAAGACATCCAACATACCTCCCACGAAGTTAGCCTTGCCCACCTAATCTACACAGTCCGAGTAGCGACACACAAGACAAAACACAACAAGTGGCTACGGACACATTTAACAAGACACACAACACAGGAGGCACCAGGGCGGACTGTTCACTCTAAATCCCAGCCGTGCTTTATGTTTTATGTTATATGTCTTTGCTGTGACAAAACAATTTCCCAGACCTGGGATTAATAAAGTACTTCTATTCTATTCTATTCTATTCTATTATGGGCTCCAGGTGTGACGAAGGCGGTAGTGGATTGGCAGGAAGGTGGAGGGAACCGAGTGGTGGCCCAATCAAGCAGGTCAGGAGGCGGGGAGAAGAGAGGCTGGAATGCAGGTCTTCAGCTCCAAGCTAATCAGCTCTGATTCTGGTCAGCTGCATTCTTGGAGCAGGCCTCAAACCAGCCACAGCTGGGCATCCACAGGCCATCCTGACACAATACTCAGAAAAAGGGGTCACCACTGAAGAAACACGGCCCACTGATACCAGTGGCCGTAACAATGATCTATTAGTACCACAGCAAGGACACGTGTACATAAATGATATGATGATCTATTTTTATGTGTCCATTTTATTATCCATTAGTGGAATAGCCTTCTGGTACAACAGGTGTTGAAGTGCCCAAGGGTCAAAAGGTCTGAGGCCACCAATAGAAGATATTGTTACACTCTTAAAAGGGTTTGGTAAGAAGGACTTTTGTTATTATTCGATATGGACCTAATAGCGGAACTACATTTCCATCTATGTATACTGACCAATGAAAAGGAATTTCTGACTGTTGAGTTTCTCAAAGCAGAAGTGCAACTACAACAGCTTTTATAGTGAATCAGTCGTCATCGAAATTCACGTCTAATATTCCAGATTGTGGTGGTGCCTCTGATTGTAAACGAGTGCAATTTTAATCAAAGTGTAGTTTCTGCATGTTCTGGTCTGAAGTATGAGGCTATTACGCTACAGCTTTAAGTTCTTACTGAAGCTGCCCTAGTCCTGTCCACTCTTCCGTTATATCTCCCTGCTGTCTTGTATTAATCAGTAGCCTGATCTGTCTGTTTTGTGTTTTATTTCTTTGCTATAACAGTTCTCTTTTTAATCTATGCCTATGTTCTATCTATGTTAATCCAAGTCTCATTTGTCTACTGGAAACCACTTTGGCTCAATGACTGTTTTAAATGTGCTGTATAAGCAACAGTGACTTGACTAATTAGGAGATAATGGTGCAGTGCTTCATCATGGATTGTCTATTTGTGTATTCTCTTTTACCCAAGCAAGATCATCTGCAGCTGAAATGTTCTATCAGTCATGTCCAAGTCTTTTTCTTTTTTTGTGAGTTGCATAATTTCCTCCCTACTTTCCAGTCTCTCTTCATCAGCATCATGAATGATGGACACATTAGCTTTAATATTTACAGAAAGCAGGAGGAGGATTGAAGCATTATACACTGTGTGTGTGTATCGCATTAGACATAATTAACATGAACACAACGGACATAGTTGCTGCTCTCTGTCAGTTCACTGACAACACGGTTTTCCGATTTACTGACCTCAGATCAGCTTTCGCAACCGCACTCTGGCACTTGCAGCTAATATTAACAGACCGCAGTGCAAACTTCAACAGTGGAAAAAGAAAGCACAGAGGCCACAAATGCTCTGCTTGTCTAAACTACCCACTGAACAGAGACATGAAGGAGTGTGAGTGCAGTAGGACAACAAAGGGCAAGTAGAGCTGGGATTAGAAAGTAGAAAGTATGCATGAATACATTCAAAACTAAATTGAAGTAGTGTAATGTTGGTACTTAAATGCAATGTAAGGACACAGATTAAAGCTGTAGTAGGCAGAATAGGCAGGGTAAAAGGAAGAGCTTGCCCTTTCCAGATTCCTAAGGCCCTCCGTCACACACAAATACACAAAGATAGGTGAAGCCACAAATAAATATTGATTTTTAGCTTGACTAAGATTCAAACCCCAGTGAAAGTTCATTATCTAACCCTCAGTCACAAGGCTTCTCATCAAAAGTCTGTCTTCCGTCATGGGCTACAAGTTCTTAAGCCTGAAAACAGAGCCAGGAGGAGGTGTAGAAGTCTTTTTTCTCAAACCACTTGCACTGCAATATGCTGAAAGGTTATTACTGGACACAAATGCCATACTGTCAAAAACCTGCCTACCTCAGCTTTAAGTAATGATTACCTCTACTTGACGAAAAGTAAAAAGTATGCTGCATGCAGTAAATTCAACTCTTTACTACCAGCTTCTTGAAAGACCATCCTGGCCTCTGTAGCCCACCATTGTGTCACTTTTTCCTCTTAAGTTTCTCTGCAAATGAGTACTGAGCTTGCAGGCAAATCGTGGCCACAAATGGCTGAGCTATGATGGGGGAATAAAGAAAATATACGGAAGGTAAAAAATGTAACCTCAGTCCTATATGACCTGTTTTACCACGATACTTAGAGCAGTGATTCACCCGTCACCCAAGATGATTAAGGGTGTACTTTCCATCATGCTGGCCTGTTTTCAGTGGGTCCTCAACTTAAAGTGACCTAAAGTGGTTTCAAGGTACATCTACTGGAGTTCAAATGCTTGTAGCTCTTAAGCATTGCTGGCATAGGAGGTAAGATTGGTTGACATCAGGTCAAGCTAATTCACAACGTAGCATTCCTTGCAAACTGGTTGATTTTCATATGTGAAAAATACTGTTGACCTTTATCTCCTTTTTATTGAAACGTGGATGCAAAAGGGCCAAAGTCTATGCTAATGTTAATTTTGTTTTTATAGTACCAATGTCAAAGTGAAAATGCTCTGATTCTAGGTTGACTTTGTGACATTTTACTTCCTCAAGGACTTTTCTATGTCGTCTTGTCAAACGGAGTGATTTAGTCTGATGCAAATCATACAACAGATGAGTTTTAGTAGAATTTAGTATTTGTTATTACGTGTATATATGTGATATGTGTGAAAATACGGAAGAGTGTTGCTGCCACACCAAAAAAAAAAAAAGAACAACTGATGAGTACTGCTTTATGTCAAAAGTTGTTGAATATGTAAATACGGAAGAGTGTTGCTGCCACACCAAAAAAAAAAAAAA
>OMNN01083381.1:0-13929 GCA_900302755.1 Chromis chromis | reverse complement strand
CACTCCTCACTTAATCAGTTCTGACACAATGCCAATTCCACAGTGGGTGGCTCACACAGCTTTATTCGTAGATGTGGCAGTCGGGCAGTGATCAGCTCCCAGAGTCTGTCATGCTGTATCAGGTGGCACGCAACAGTGGTCACTTGCTGATTTTATTGTTGTTTTTGATTTTAAGTGGTCTGGCATTTAACAATGCTCTAAAAATCATTTGTCAAGTGGAAAGACATTTGATGGTCCATCAGGATGTCTTTCAGGGGCATTACAGCTGATAAAAAAAACCCAGGCAGCAGATGACCTGAACCTATAAGCCCCTTCATAGTGGGAAAACAGTGGAAAATAGGTGCAGCTTTTAACCCAGTCACCACTAAATTTAAGCACTAACTTCAATGAAATTGCGACTGAGTGTCCTGAGGGCGTAGGCAAACAATTTACTGAAGTGAGCCAGACATAACTGAAAAAATCATGTCTGCAGCACGTATAGCTGCTGTATGGTTTCTATTGTTGCCTCTGAAAAGCTGAACAGGAACTGCGAAGCAATCATAAAGCATGCAGGGAAGCAATTTCTTTCTCTTATTCAAGTGAAAAATTATTCCGTGCTGTCACAAAAGACTCCCTAACAAGGTGCTTTAAACTCTCTGGCAGTGCATTGCTGCGGGGTGTCACAGAGTGGATAAGATATAAATGAAGCTTAAACTCAAAAGTCTGTTTCTGGTAATAGCAGCATTTCGTTCCCTCTCCAATGTGCTTTTGATGTGGAGCTAAGATTAACAGTGTTAAATCGTCTACTTCACTGTCTGAAACTAACAACACAGGCATAATGAGCAGAAGGTTGACAACAAGAGCTCTTCTTTGAGGTATACGAACATTGAACAGATTTATTTTGTTTTCTTTTGTGCAGGTTGTTGTATTAGAATTCAGCTCCTCCACGCATACCACCTCTGACCATTGTGTATTATTTTTAAAAAAGGCAAGGGATTTAAGGTGACAACAGAGGAATACCCAACCACTGCGGAATGTTCCCTTTCATCTCTTCCTAATCCTCCATCATGTGATTCTGGCCAATGATGGCGAGCGGCTGAGGAGGCACAAGGTGCCAAAGAATCCCGGAGCTCAGGCCCAGCTACTCTCTAGAGAGCGGCAGCGTGGCAGAAAGATTTGCACGTCGAACGTGTCGATCCCTCAGAGTTAATGAGGCCTACTGTTTGGGCTTCCATTATCAGCCTGCTGCATCCTGAGCTGGGCCCAGCAAAAGTCATGCATCATAAAATTTAGATGCTCCTTGATACATTGTGGACAGTAAGCAGAGCTCAGCATTTCTAGCTGTCGCTGGAAATTAACCCAGCAGACCATTGACTGTACTCATTTCAAATATGCTGTACATTTGCTTTACCACCTTTAATGTGTTGTTGAAATTACATCTATTCTTGTAACTTTGTCTCTCGCACACACAGTGAGATAAATGAATGGAACTTAACCCTGAAATGCACAGGTCACTTTTCTACAACACCCTTCCACACAGAGGCAGATTAAGCCATGTATTAAAACCATTTTGCTTGTGAACTTTGACATGTAGGAATAACAATAAGAAAACACCAAAATATTTTTTTGTGATTTATCACACTTTTACTTATTTATACGCCATGTTTTCATAACATATTTTGAATACATTTCTTAGTATCACATTACAAAAAGTTAGTGGAAATGGCAGAACTTTTAACGTTTTGTCAGTCACCAGGCTGTTTCGGGGCTCTTCTGCTCTGTTAATTACAGCCATTCGTAATGTAGTTTATGCTGCCATCTTCTTTTTTATTTATTCACTCTAAAGCAGAAAGTAAGCCATTGAGTGACACCTACAAAACCCAATATAGTCAAAACAGCAATCAAGTATGAATGGACTTGTCAGAAAGGCTTTTGCAGCATCCATCCAACTCTTCCTTTGTCTCCAGCCATGACCAAAGGTCCCGAATAGGAACAGGAAAATGGCCTAAAATAGCTACTTGTGCATTTCCACCAGCAGTGTTGAGGCGGCTAAGGTAAATATTATATATAAATAAATAATATTAAATATTATATATAAATATTATATATATAATATATAGAAAGATTCCCTCATCAGTTCTAACTTCTCTTGGGACCGCTAATTGGATGGTTTTGCTCTAAATTGCTATCGTTCGTGTTCCAGTTCTGATTTTAAATTATCTGATTCATGAATGGCACAGAAACTAATTCCTCACCATTAACAGAATCACTTACATCTTTATTTGCAGAGATGTTAACATCAAAGAAAATGCTGTTCTACACTGAACCTGTAACTCAGGTGCTGCATCATCATGTTACTGTGAAAATAAGCCACAATGTATGTCTGTATCAGTGTGTCTGGATTTAGGCATTAAAACACTTCACCATGAAGTGTACAGTCAAATTCAAGGTACTTTTTATGCAACTTTCTTCCTCTCCACTACATCTCAGAAGCAAATATTGTACTTTTTGCTCCACCACATTTATCTGACAGTTTTAGTTACTAGTTACGTTTTAGGTGACGAGCTGTCAAATCATATATGTCCAATAAAAACCCCGTATCTCCAGATAAAGTAATTTTGAATTTGTATTTTTCTGATAAACTGAATGATTCAAAAGCTGACTTTTTAGAAATACCTGAAACTCACAGGGCAGTAACGCTACAAACATTTGATGATCTTGTAGAATATGATGCATTACTGTCGATTAAACTACCAAACAGTCTATAAAGTTGATAAAATTAGCTAAATGTTTAATATCCAATGCAGTAAAATGCAATTTAAACATTAATGCAGCAGTACTAATAATCCACAAGCATCATATCTTACAGTAAAAACACTGACTGGGACTATACACACTTCCGGTGGTCTTCCCATTACAATTACAACACTGCAGGTGAGACGTTGGCCTGTGTCATTACGCTCGCCCCGAGCCCATCGTCCTTCGGGGCGGACTTCCGTGGGGCTATACAAATAATGTTATTATTATTAATATTTATTATTATTTTTATGCAGAATAAATACTTTACTCTTGATACTTAAAATACATTCTAATACTTACATACTTTTACTTCGGGTTTTGAACACAGGACTTTTACTTGTTGTGTAATGTTTTTTTTTAGTATGTTAATACTAGTTTTACTTGAGTGAAGGATTAGAATACTTCTTCCACCAATGCAAACTGGAAAATAAAACATTTCCCGTGTTAGTGTTATTCAAAGAACTGAGGTTAATACATACCTCGGTTCACTATCAACACTAGGTACGTTTTAGACAATTTTTTATAAGCTCTTTTATCATTTCTGATGTTTTGACACATAAACACTGTTGAAGATAAATAGTTCAGGGATAGAGAAGAATACCGGAGACTTAAGTGCTGAATGGAAAAAAAGAGAATAAATTACACAAGGTGAAAAATAGCCGTGAATGCATCCGAGGGTTAAATGCATACAAATTGAGTCAATAGTATCAGAGGTGTTGTGCGACAGGATCTCTAATTACTCTTCCATTCTGAATACAAAACTGTTTTTTTCACTAAATCTCCTATTGATGAATCTGATTCCTTTATGTGACACAGTAAACCGCGAATAAATTACCATCAAACCAAACCCTCGGCTAACATTCACCCAGCTCCCAGATGTCACAATTAGGAACACCTCAAAGGTCAGCTCCGATCTTGGCCTGTGTTGCGATATTGAAAATCAAATCTACTGTAAAGATTCAGCCGGCCCCAGATCTAGGGAAGGTCATCCAAGTGTCACCGATTTCTGAGAAGAAGAAAAAGCTCGGCCGCTCAGCACGAAAAGAGTCAAGTTCAGGCCTCCGGGGTGTCTGAAAAGGACACACGCACCTGTGACGGGATTGTGCCGTGAACCGGAGCCGGGGGATGAGGGAGGGGGATTCGCCGACTCTGAGGATGATTGGCAGAAAATGTCAGGCACAACACGTCAGCCCCATACAGACACACAGCAGGCAGATGTCAGCGACTGCATGATAAGAAGGAGGGCAGGCTCACAAGGAAAAGGAAGGAAGTGGCATCTTCAGAGAGTTATGTCATCCTTTCCAGAATCTTTTACAGATTAGGCCCCAGCACAGCTCTCACCTAAAGTCCTTTTGTGCTCAGAGTACGACTACATAACTATCTCCCGACCTATCACCCAAATGTACGAGACTTAAAAAGCAGCTTTCTTCTAATGGCTGCCTCTTCTTTTTCCTCCTGCTATCATCATTTTCCAAACACAAGGATTAGTCAGGGTCACATTTTTTTCCACATACTTGTATTGCACAGAAGGAAATGCACAACCTTCTGAGCTGCACACCACCGGGGCCTGAGCCAGGGTCAGATATCTCAGAGGAGAAAGGCAGACGAAGACCGTCCACTGCATGTTAATTACAGCGAATGTGTTTTATTTGACATTGAGACGGTTCATCCTGATTTATTAAAGTCGGGTTTTTCTGAAGCATTAAGTTGAAGTTGGACACATTTTGTTAAGAATACATTCGCTGCACTTTTTCTTTTCATTTAAACCAGCATAGACCACAGGTAATATTTATCAGAGAGGTGAAAGTGAATGCGAGAAACTATCAAGATGTTTTTCATCTCCTTGTTGAGCTTTGTGAATCACAACTTCTGAATGTTTCTTTGTCTGCTTTCTCAGGGCAGTGCTCCCGTGGCTCACCCTGAAGATGAGCTGGAACGCCTGACCAAGAAGATGCTGTTTGACATGGACAACCCTCCGTCTGAGGAGTATTTTGGTAAGAGACCCATCTCATTTACACTCGATTAGCAACAGACTTTTTGACCTGTCACATCAGGTGTAAATACTGAAATGATTACCACTGCTGCTGGTTGAAATCTCTGCTGAATGCCTGAAAAATGGAATCATAGGTGTTAAAGATCTCAAGTGATCTTGTCATCGATGAATCGATGACCAGATCCATTTATTTTTTAATCTGTTAATTATAAAAATGTGTTACGTTTTTAATGATCAATATTAGTCTGATTTAAATTGATAAAAGAACATAAAAAATATGTTTAAAATCATATAAAAAAAGTCCTGAAAAGAAAAATACAAAAAGTTATGGAGCAAGTTAAAAATGTGCATATTGGTTGTCAACACAAAAAGTCTCGACTAAGGCTAAAACCACGCCTTCACCCTTAGTTTGTGTAACATCTAACTCGGGTGTCCAATCCTGGTCCTCGAGGGCCACTATCCTGCATGTTTTAGATGTTTCCCTCTTCCAACACACCTGATTCAAATGATCAGCTCATCAAGCTCTGCAGAAGCCCGATAACGATCCTGATCATTTGAACCAGGTGTGTTGGAAGAGAGACACATCTAAAACATGCAGGATAGTGGCCCTCGAGGACCAGGATTTGACACCCCTGATCTAACTCGATCAATCAAAAGCTGGAACAAATAATATCACATGGCAGGTGATGCTACTTTGTGAGCGTATAATTTTAAAATACACTGAACAAAAATATAAATGCAACACTTTTGTTTTTGCTCCCATTTTTCATGAGCTGAACTCAAAGATCTAAGACTTTTTCTATGTACACTAAAGGCCTATTTCTCTCAAATATTGTTCACAAATGTGTCTAAATCTGTGTCAGTGAGCACTTCTCCTTTGCCGAGATAATCCATCCACCTCACAGGTGTGGCATATCAAGCTGCTGATTAGACCGCATGATTATTGCACAGGTGTGCCTTAAGATGGCCACAGTAAAAGGCCACTCTAAAATGTGCAGTTTTACTGTATTGGGGGGGTCCGGGGGGGTCAGAAAACCAGTCAGTATCTGGTGCCTCAGGAAAGGAGCAAGAAACGTTAAAAACCTTTTGGGGGTTTAGAGCAGGGGTGGGGAACCCTGGTCCTCGAGGGCCACCAATCCAGCATGTTTTAGATGCTTCCCTCTTCCATTACACCAGATTCAAATGATCAGCTCATCATCAAGCTCTGCAGAAGCCTGATAACGATCCTGATCATTTGAATCAGGTGTGTTGGAAGAGGGACACATCCAAACCATGCTGGATTGGTGGCCCTCGAGGACCAGGGTTCCCCACCCCTGGTTTAGAGGGTTAAGCAATTTAAGCATTTTTGCTACCATTAGTTTAACTAGTCACAGATCTACAGCAGTGAAATCGGGTTACATAAGAAACCAAATAAATAGAAACAACATCCTCTTTTTTATATTGACAGAGCATACAAAACTGTCAAAGTATCAATTCTGTTTCTATTTATTAATCTAACCTTCTCTTAACCAGGATGTCTCTTGAGATGCACAATATACACACAGTGTTATCATCTACTTCACCAGTAAAGAAATCAATAAAGACTTTCTGTGTATTGGAGTGTGTAATAGTTCAAGAGGAACAAATAACATGAATCCCATGAGACACAGCTCCCAGATCCATCATTTTCTACTATATGCTGAATTTTAGGCCTCTTTATGAAAAGTGAATATAATACGCTTATTTCAAATATACCATAGACATCAGCTGACTTTCTTATGACCTGTTACATTCATAAAGTCAGTGAGTTGGCTTTTTAAATCTCCCACTCTCTCTCATAATGTTGCTGTCTTTTTTAATTGATTTCTCCACCCACCCCTGCCTCCTCCTCTTCAGGTTTCTCATTACTACACATGGTGACAGGATCGTTTCCCTTGTCCACGCTGTGTATCGCATATCGTAGTGATGTGTTTGCTCTGTATTGTGCTGAGGGTAATTTACCTCACTCCCTGAATCCCACGTTGGTGCCTGAATGAGACTAAATATTCTTTGCTGCTATAAGGAGACCTGAATTCTCTGCTCTAAGTGTTGCTGACATGACAACAGTCACTTCATAACAACGACTTTCATATTTGCTCGTAGAGAAGTGGCTAAAATTAGCCCCTGACTCACTGTTTGATTCACGTGTAACTACTACTGGGAGCATTTGCAGACAAAGGGCTTTCTATTTCATACACTGCAAAGCGGTTTTGTAAACATTAGTGCAGGCAGTGTGATCTCATTAGGAGCACTCACTCCGTCAACTGATTCTAATATAAAACATAGAGTGTGATCAAAAAGTTCTGAGACGGCGCCTATGAAAATCAAAAACCACACCTGATTTAAATTTGGCCGCCATCCTCATCGAAATATTCTCCCTGTGAAGCGACACAGCGCTCCCACTACTTCTGCAACACTTGTAACGCTCCCTGGATGTGAATATGTTGAGCACCCTCTGCAAAGAGCGATGAATCTCCTAAACAGAGGCCGGTGCAGGGTCTCCATCTGGTGAAACCTGGTCTTGTCCAGCCATTTAGAACCTTAACACAAGCTTTTACTTGTTTTCTTTATTTAATGTGTGGGTGCGATCGTTTCTTTATCCATATTTCTATTTTTATTTGTGTGTGTAGATTTATATATGTCTGCATGTTTTTCATTGTTATGCTAACATTAAAATTATTACCTGTGTACCCTGACACACAGGCTGAAGTGAGGTGGTTAAATTCAAAACAAACCTTTTCCTCTGGTCTTTATTAGAAACAGGTCAGTAAAATTAATAATTATTAATATATTTCATTGTGATACAGTTTTTAGCTTATATTGCCAAACCCTCCAATCCCATGATTGTTGATGTAAACGGCGAGCATGCTCCTGTTGCGCTCTTGACCTGATTTGACTTGTCCAGTATTGAAACTGAGAAAACTGCTGTTACTGCTCTTGGTGGTAGCCGCAGACCCACCTCTTGTGATCAGTGATGATCCTCTACATGAAGGCTGGTTTATGTGAATGTGATTTTTGCTCCGATTTGAGCTCCATGGAGAAATTCCAAATGTGCACCTCGCAGTGGCCACATAAAAAAGTTCAGCACAGGTCCTGGTGTTAATAGCACAGTGTCATGTGGTCTCCTGACTTGTCACAGTTTCTGCTCCCACATGTTTCACTTGTGTGACCATGATGCTCTTTGTTCTCGTGCACCACAAACATTATGGGAACTTTTGGATCGCTACTCATATCTGCTGCCAGGCTTAATTGCTGAATAAAATAATGTGGGATAGTGGGTTAATGGCTTACTGGCATAAGGTTTCCTAGATTAGCCCACCCAGTGACCTACAAAGTTAGTTTGGTATCACTGGAACATTGTTTTTGGAAAATGGCTGGAGGCTTCGGAGCACAGTTCAGGTGTGTATGATCCAGACGAGACTAACCTGGTACTTCTTATCCATTAATTTCCATGGTGTAGAGACAGCCGCGGCTGTATCAGTCTGGAAAGCAGTCCTCAAGGTAGAGTCTCCAAACTGTATCATTGAGATCAAAGGATAAACTCAGGGTATAATGACAATAGGAGATACAGTCAAGGCTTTGGGCAGATGAAACATCCACATTTTGATAAAACCGCGTCTCGTTTCATTGTCCACCTCTTCACAGCATTGCTCTCTCCCTTTTTCCTGTGAAGCACTTGATATTTAATTTTGCTCTCATTTGAAAAAAATAAAAATATAACTGCCGGGATTAAACAAAATACCAAATTTAATACTATTTTGCAAAATAGGATTCAAAAGGCAAGGATTCTGTGCATTTATATTTCATTTCTATTTTTCCGCCCTCTGCACCCTCAGCTGCCAGCGAGTGCCATCCCTCTGCTGCTCTCTCTTCTCTAGCCTTTAATCCCCTTTGCCCTGGAATTAGTTCCCATGCCCATTAGATACCTCATTCAATACAGTCAGTGGGACTCTGGAGCAGGCTTTATATCAGCACATAATCACACAGCACACCACGATAGCATGTGTAGGTGTATTATAGCTACAGGGACATGTATTTAACTGGTATTAAGGGATATTCGGCTTCACGTTGGTGCGCACTGATGTAAAGACCTTAATTGGTTCACATTAGACATAGGTCAAATGGATCTGCTGGCTTAAGCAAAGTGTAGTCATTTTACAGGGGAATGGCCTTGTTGGCCTAATTTTTGAGTGAATGTGTTGCAATGCAGACCTGGCATGAACTCAGTGTACTGCTATAGCATGCATGCAGTTGCTGCCTGCTACAACACTGACTGGCTGAGGGCTGGTAATGCAAGGACATGTGAGTTGAGAAATGGGTCATATGTGAGCTGAGGTAGCCAGAGCAAGTTAGGATAGCGTGTGCATCCCCAGCTGCCTGCGGCTGGCTGTTACCGGAGCGGAGGGGTAGGGAGGGTCATCTTGTGGTTAAACAAGGCGACAGCTGAATTAACTGAGAGATAGGAAGCGGGTGAGGGCAGAAAAAGCCCGCGACTGAGGTGACTGCTGGGACTCATTAGGAGAGAGTTCAAGCGCTGGCACAGGCTGCTCCGCAAATCCACAGAGCCGTCCTCCTCCCCCGCTGAATAATGTACATATAGTCACCACAGTGATGTTAAAATTAACTTCAGTCCGGGATGTTTCCTACTGTATATCCAGGGCTGTGGGAGAATCGGTCCCAGAGCACGAGACTTTTGTAATTACAAAGAACCTAATGGCACACAAGCCTCTCCTTTTTTGGCGGGGGTAAAAGGGGGAAAGAGGGCTAGCAGTTGTTGAGACCCTAAGGCTAGTAATTAACAAGATTAATCAAAGTGGGGCTGCGATCTCTTGCGCACTACTGGACTGGATCATTGTCTTCCTATAGCAAAGTTTTATTGGTGTCACTAATGTCTTTGATGAGCTTCTAATCTGAAATAGTGGGTTTTCATTGGTCCAGAGGGGGTTAATTGAATTGAATTAACGTTACACTCTGGCCCTGTGATGTCACAAGAAAACTTTTCATGAGACTCAGCGGAGCGCCATTTTTATCCTCCATGTTACACAACATTATTATGCTCGTGTACGACAACTGCAGTCCAGCAATTACACCGGACAAGTCTTTGAAGACTTTCTGCGGCAAAAACCGGGCAGATAAAAAAGCAGCAAATGCAAACGCTCCTCAAGCTGTGAAAAAACCTGAAAATGATGCACTATAAAAGAACGGCTTTTCTTGCGAGAAACCCAGTTTGCAAGCCAGAAATTCCCCCTTGTGATTGAAGCTTCTTTGAAAAGCAACTGATTAGTCCTGATTTAGAGTTCCAGATTAGATTTGAGTAATCTGAAAGAGCCTTTTCTCCAAATGTCATCATCCGTCATATTTAATCCACTTAGGTTGTGCGTAGGTGTACTGTGTTTGTGGAAATCTAATAAGACACAGCTACTCAGCTCGCAGTACAGATGCCTTGGCATTTGTGCATCAGAGGAACTTACAATATTTTGTCATCACTACATTTCTGTCAACCAAAACCAGGACATAAAGCTGAATAATTGAAAGGATGAGATGCTTTGCATTATTTACAATTAGTGATGATGATACTTATGCAGTGTAGTTCCCTCTGCCGCAGAGAATCTTTTTTATTTCTCCTTGAACACCAAAATGACAAGTTGAGAATTCCTGTCTGTGATCCCAGACCTTCAGTATTCCATCGTATAGAATTAAGAAAGATGTGAAATTTTTAATATCCAATCAATATTTATACAGAGTGATTTTCCAGGGAGATTTCCAAGCTGTGGCATGAATGTTATTATCAGATGGTGGAGAGGCAGTCATTGGAAATTAGCAGAGATCCATACGGGCAAATGTTCTCCACACAGGACTCTGAGCTGTCGGGAAAGCCTCTCCTCCCGGTTTGAGCTAGCCTTTGTTTTATGATAAGAGCCAGAGAAGAAAAGGCAGGCTTTGCCATTTTTTCTCATAATGTCAGCTGGAGGAGCCCTCATAATTTATAAGACACCTCACATGAAAAGTTCATGAGGAATCTTGGAAGAGATACAAATGGCAGTGTAGCTCCAGTAACAGTACAGGCCAGAGGAGTCAGAACAGATCAGATGAGGTAATTGGGTCAGAAAAAAGTTTAGGTTCACACTGTGCGCTCTTGTGGAGCTGCCTCTAATTCTTTGTAATACAACTGAGCAACACAACTTAATGTATTAATAGGCTTCCAGTTTAGACAGCTTTGTGCATTGTCTAAGATACTCTGGTGGAATTCATTTGCATTTTACTGAGGTCGCCCTCAGCAACCTCTTAGGAGTTTGCTTTTAGATGTGCCTCTACATGTCATAACAAGTGGGTTGTATGTCAAAGTGAAAACCTTTCTGCTTCCTAAAAAAGACGCCACCCCCACCCCCAGCCTGCTTCCCCACCACGCTCCACCTCCACAATCTCCAAATGCCTTTGGCCAACCATCTCCCCCAATACAGATAACTGTTTCCATTTAGTGTATGAAGGTGTACCTTTAATGTCATGTTCATTTGGCGTGTATGCACAGACGACAAAACAAAAGCTCCCGTAAACAAGCAGGTACAAAATGATAATGCATTTAAATTTCAGAGTGCTTTACATAAAACTGTATAAAATACCAAGATGTTTTTAAGTTTTAACCCACAAGATTCTGATTAAATCAAACCCTCTTTTTTGATGTGGTTGACATTTTTCAGCAACAGCCATTTAATATGTTTACAGTCTTTATCCCACATGTCAATCACTTCAGATGCCGACATGTATCACCCAGGAAATCCATAAAATCCACCGAAAATTTGTAGGATCTATAAATGGCATCAGATATAAATGCTCTATTAAAATAATCAACAAAAAGCAATGTTAAACGGCATCATTTTACCGGGAGATAAACAAAAATACACACACTTTACAGACTTTGTGTGAGACATGGTGTCTGCTGTGTGTGATGCAAAGGAACATTTTAAATCAAAACTGCAGCAGGAAAATATACATCAGCGCGAGAATCAGCCACAGATGATGATGTTTGCACGGAGCTGATGCAGCGACAAATGTAGTGAGGACTGAAGTTATGTTTTGCAGTTTCATAGCACAACACAGTCTGCTGATGGTTGTAGCCAACTGCCTGACTGTAGATTTACCACACTTTGATTTTTATTACTATCCATTTGATTTCATGTATATGTTCATAAGCAAATTAAAAGGCCGAAAATTGTCATAATTTATGGACTTTGCATGTAAGTTGATGTGTCCACTTTACTGTACTTAGCTCCCCATATCGTATTCTTTAATGTTGGTGATGGAGTCTTCGTCATTTTTCTCTCGTACGTGACCATCAGTGGCAAACAACTGGTTTTGTTTCCAGCTCAAACAATGGTGACCAAAACAGAGTAGATCATGTTGGAGTTGGAGCTGGTAAATATAATGCAGCATGTCTGAGAGTATTACTGCATTATGTTCCATTATATTTTAGAATTTTGTGTTTTCCTTTACGTAAATGAAGACATTTCCACCCTAAACAGATGCAAAGATGATACAAACAGAATGCAGGAAATGAAGTGTAAACGAGATTTATGTCCATGATTACAGCCTGTTTGCCCTTAAACACAGAATGCGACAACAGCACCACTGTGCTCTGAGACACATTCATTTTATAGGTTTACATGTTATCATATATACCTGTACAGAACAGAAACAAGGCGTTTTGTTGTTGTTGAGGTGTTTATGACAAACAGGAGCTTCCTGCTTGAAAGGATGAGGCGACGTAGTCCCACTGGAAGTCTTGAAAACTTCACCTTTTTTGTTCAGCACCCTGCTTGGCAGAGCGCTGAACCCAGCAGCAAACGCAGCGCAAAACTGTGTTCTGTCTAAAAGGGCCTCATTACAGATTACATTTAGTTTCACAGAAGCGTTATCTTTGTGCAAATTAATATGTTTACACAGCATAATACTACTAAGTGGCCCAATCACAACACATTTGTTGCTGTCTGTAGTTAAATTCCCGGGGAGGTTTTACGTCAGGTTATAGCGTTAACTCCACACAGCGGCTTCACATTAAAAGCATTCAGCCAGTTTATTGTGACCATATTTGCACCATATTTGTGACTGAGGTCAGTCCTGAACACGATAATCAGGTATCTATGTCTTATCTGTCACATTTCTGGCGAGGTAGCTGCTCCGCGAGTAGCATTTAAACAGCACGTGGTGTTACCATGGTAACCACAGGTGTAAATCTTAAGGATTAGAACTTAAAATCTAATGAAAACATTCATAGAACCACAAACACATGTAATTAAAAAAAAATCAATTCAACGAAATGAAAACACTAGAATGGTTTTGGTTTGAACCTGACTGTAATCTCCTCACAGGCCCTTTACCTCAAAGAGCCTGTTTCCTCTTTGACTATGGGAGGATTTCCTCCAATCACTGTGGATAAGTGTTGGCATTCACTTTGTTGTGCTGTGTTGTACTCTGTGTGTGTGTGTGTGTGTGTGTGTGTGTGTGTACGTTGCAGCGATCACTATGAGACAGAAAAGCATAATGCTGCTGGAAGGAGGTCACAGACCACCCAGGGGGAGGGGGGCAGCATACGAAGCAGTCTGGTGACATGGCAACTTGTCTAAAGCCGTGCATCACTATACCACCTACAGTGGATTATAATGTACGACTGCAAAAGGCTGAATTATACAACACAATACCCACGGATGATCCATCATAGCTGCTTTTTAGAAGAAAAATGCAGTATGTGTGTCAGTGTGAGGCTGTGGATTTGACTTCTAAGACCCTTTTTCTCATGTAAATAAAATGAAATGCTTTGAATCTTAATCTACAAATTTGCCAGATTAAAGAAATTCTGCAAAAACCAAACAGCTTTTTATTTAAACTGTCAATAATATGCGTCTTTTATGAATGAGTTGTTAGCATTTTTTTATGCTATGTCATCATCTCGCCGGTCATGCGGTGTGTTCGATATTTTCAGTACTAGTTTACGGCTCCTCTTTGCCTGTTTTTTTTTCCTCTCATTATCTCCACTGCCGCTGACCTCGCAGTGCTGCTTTCTAGTTTCTCAGCTGATGCAGTGTGCCAGCATGGGGCTTCTCTTCCCGGCGACAGAAGCCCGCTTTTTGGCAGCGGTTCACGTG
>OMNN01083379.1:0-12192 GCA_900302755.1 Chromis chromis | reverse complement strand
AATAGTGGACAACTACTGGTGTCACCACCACTAAATATCCTGCTATTGAAAGCAAACTGTGTCATAAGAAACACGTCCTTTAAAATAAAGACTTTATACCACAACTTTTTTGGGGGGACATGCTTCTGTGACCCTCTAAAAATGGCTTCGCGACCCACTTTTGGGTCCCGACCCACCAGTTGAGAACCACTGACTTAAACAATTAGGAGAAAAACGGTTGCTTTAGCTTCTCTGTGCTGTGAAATATCCACCATGTTGCATTTTGTTTATTATACAGACAGAACTTTTCCACTTTGTTAAGGGCTTTAAAAGGAAACTTGGATTTCATCTGGAGTTGCACTGCTGACTTAAATAATAACCCCTCTTTTTCCATTTTTTTATTATCGTGTTGCTCGTTGAACTCGAGAGTTTTGCACCTTAAAGGACCCTTATTGTGCCTCTCTTTGGCTAATTAATCAAAGTCTCTACAATTTCATTTAGCAGAGCTTTTATCCAAAGCGACATACATAGGTAGGTAGGTAGGTAGGCAGCATTAAGGACCTTGCCTAAGGGTCCTAACTGGATACCTGCACCCTGACCAGGATCTGAACCACCGATCTCCCATGCCAAGGTCTGGGGTGTTAGTCACTGAGCTATCCAGTGAGCTCAAAATACCGCAAACTGGATTGATTTCACTATGACTGTGCAACTCCTGGTTTCAGTTCTGTTTTTGCTCTGAAAACCAATGAGCTGCTGCTGTTTCAGGAAGAAAACTCTCTCTGTGTCAGTTTGAGCCGACCATTGGTTAGTTAGCTGCTATAAAGCACCTAAGTCGAATTCTTACTGGCTTGTAAACCTGCAGCTTTTATTTTACACCTCCAAGTTTATAAAAACCACAAAACACTATAAAAAATATGCAAACTTTCCATTCTGTACTGAGCTGCTTGTTACTAAGACGTACAAATGAAATGGTGTTTTGTTTGTTTAGGAAAGGGAAATTAATCATTTAGATTAATCTGTAAATGGATTTATTGATAGGAAAATAGTTATTTATCTCCACAGAAATGATTCCTAAACACTCTGGTGAGCTCTGGCGTTGACAGATTTACAGATGGTTTATTTTCCGTATCTGATGTTATAGAAGCGTTTTCTCCCCTCCTTCGCCTCCAGCTCTGACCGTTTGGAACAGACTCCATGTCACTTCAGAGCAACACAATACAGCTCTGCTCTCCCAAAACCACAAACTCCGGAGCCCCTCGGCCAGACCGGCTCTTCTCGTGGCATGATTCAATGTTCCTGAAAAACCTCCCTCTCTCCCTCCCTCCTCCTCTTTCTCTCTCTCTCCTGGCAGCATCGTGAGTGCACTGCAGTAAAATGAAAAAGTTTTCTTTAAAACGTAAATCAAGGCAAATTACGACGCAGAACTATGAAAGAATTATAGAACATGAAATATTCATCTTCTCCTTAATGAGCTCTGGTCCTCCAGGGCCTCTAACTCTCTCTTTTCTGTGTGTTTTGGTTGTTGGGGAGGGGGAGTGTGTGACCACCAGAGACACCATTAACACACAGATAAATATGTAATGAAGGAAAAATCACTTTTCTGTTAGTTTTTTGCATGACTTCACCTTTCCTGTTAATCAGTGTTTTTTCTTCCCTTTTCCCTTCCGTCTGTCTGTCTCTGTCCGTCTGTCTCTTCCACTCTTTGAATAAGTGTGTGCGGTTTGCTGGATGCAGCTAATGGAGTCGATGAGTCACTGCACATTTGTAAAATAATGCTTCTTTGATGAAAAACTGTAACGCTACGGAGTGTGTGTGCTGTGGTCACGTGTGTGTGTGTGAGTTCGCACGCACGCACTCGCATTGTTGTTCGAACTGTGTGTGTGGTATTCATTCCATTTATCTGCAATTAAACAATTAACTTAATTGTGGTTTGCCAAAAAGCCCAAACTCCACCCTGCGACAGTGAATAAGAGGCCACCAGGACGCAGAGAGAGACGAACACAGAGAGGGAACGAATAAAGACTGCACAGAACTTTCTCTTAAATGTTAAAATGCTTGTGGAGAAACTGCACTAGTTTAGCTTTTATATCGATAACTAACGATGCAGTCGAACCATTTGATGTCAAAACTATTTGTTAGGAGGAAAAAAACATTTAATTTATGGTTTAAAACAGTGTTATTGAGTTGAAGACAGATATAAGGACATTGTACTCAAAGGAGAAGACAAATACTGTTATACAATAATAAATACAATATAATAAATATGTGAATAAATACTTCAGAATGTCCTCATAGCTGCTTGCAGTGACATTGCAGTGTGTTATATATCATTATTAAATGGTTGCAGAATGCTTATAAAGGCAAAATGTGGGTGGTAAAGTAGGTGTTGTTGTTTCTTAGCAATAATTTGTTGTTTTATGTGTAGGACATGTTGTGTTTGCTTTAGCACTAGGAGGACAAATGATGTTTATATATGTTTTGGGTCATTCTGAATTGAATTACCTTTAAAGTCTGGAAATATTCTACATTTTTCAACAAGCAGCAGCTGGATGGCTCAGTGAGTAACACCCCAGACCTTGGCATGGGAGGTCAGTGGTTCAGATCCCGGTCAGGGTGCAGGTATCCAGTGAGGACCCTTAGGTAAGGTCCTTAATGCTACCTACCTACCTACCTACCTACCTACCTACCTATGGACGTCACTTTGCATAAAAGAATCTGCTAAATTAAACTTT
This sequence comes from Chromis chromis, assembly GCA_900302755.1. NCBI lineage: Eukaryota > Metazoa > Chordata > Actinopteri > Pomacentridae > Chromis > Chromis chromis. The sequence continues at coordinate 9,481 of OMNN01083379.1, read as the reverse complement.
AGAATTGTAATTGTAGAACAAACCAGACTGAATGGCAAACAAAAAACAAGGTCTCTTGCCCGTCTCATGAAGTCTGTGTGGTTTGCGAGATAATTTCCAGAAATCAAATAAAACTTATAAACAATTACAAGTTGCTTGTTACAAAGACAGACTGTGAGTCTGCTGCTCCTACGTACGACATGTTTACTCCATAAAACCCATTGCACATGATTACTTTAACTGATGAATTCTTCTACTAGCCTGTTTTAAATTACTAGAAAATAATATAGTTTTTAGGCTGTTTTGTTCTTGTTTGTTGTTGAAACTTAAGTATGCTTCAGCCACCTACGAGATAGTGGAGGCTGTGACTCTCTGACAGCGTTATACTGGGACTTGGGGACAAAAAAGTTAGGGACCTTTTGTTCTAAGACACCTGGGAGCTGCAGTTTTTAGCAAATGTTCCAACAACAGGAGTAAAGAGGACATTTGTTTGGGACTATTTTCAGCTGCGGATTCATACGCATTTGTTGTTTTTTTATGGTATTTGAGGCGACAGGACGGTGGACTGATCTACAGAGCCCAAGTGTCTCATTGATGTGTTATTAATGGGATACAGTGGAGGTTTATGGCACCAAGTAATAGGATATATCAGGCTTTTGAAACACTGTTAGCAGAATCACTTGGTCTGTTCAGGAGGTTGGGGCACTATAAGAGTAAATTATAGAGTAAACTTATGCGTTCCAGATATGAATTAGACTCTGGAAGGGCGAAAGCTGTTATGTTACAGTCTTTGACGGGCAATTTTCGTCTAATTTTATGGCCCTGGGGTTGGTGTGAACCACTGTAAGAATCATAGCAAATGGACAGCAACACATGTTAAAGCTAACAGGCCTGTTTGATAGCAGATATTCTGACTTGTCATGGTAGGAAACACTAATGGTGGGTCTGATCTCGTCTCAGTAAGCTGTAAAAATGAGCCAGCATGCCAAACACCCTCCCCCCTTTACACCTGTGCTTTGTTAAAGGTACAGCTTCTACGAGGTGAGCGACTTTTACAGTCATGAAGTAGAGCTCCACTGCTTTTACTCATCATGGGAAGTAGTGCTCAGCTGGTGAAAACGGTTGCGTAACGGCTCTGGTGAGAACTTTCCCAGCTCTGAGAAAATAATGCCTGGTGATGTCATCTGGCCGCCTTGGCGTTGGTTTGACCTTGTAGACTTTCCTAAGCAGAGAACTTACAAATGAGGGTGTGGAGTTCAGAAGACGTTTACCAGGCAGGGAGGGTCTAATGAAGATCGGCGTTGCGTTAAAGAACACGGTGTTTTTCAAACTTGACCCAGTCAGTCAGTCTTGTCAGTTTACATTTTCCTGTGCTGCATTAATTATAACCACGGCTGTTATACGTCTCGTCTCAAGACCCCCAGTTTTATGGAAGTGCGGTAATAAATCACAGACTTTGGTGCCAGCTTAGGAATGGATTCTGTGTTTTCCTATAAAAAGGTTTTAAAAAATAATAATTCTCACAATATTACTAAATGTTTGGTCATCAAAACACATTATCTACAGCTAGGAAAAAGATTTTAGTCACAGCTTTCACCCAGCACAGTCCACTCTCGCAACAAATGTGTAATAGCTGTGTTGGTCCACAGTGTAAAATGTGTTGTATGACGTCTAGAGGCTATTCTTGGGGTGGTATTCCTAGAAAATGTTGTGTATTTTACCCTAAATCATGAACTTTTTCCGAAGTAGTTTTGTAGCCTGAACGCAAACACCGACACCGAAAACTACATAAAACAGAAACATAAACCAGCAAAAAAAGGTGTAAACTGTGACTGAAAACTGCAACCAAACAGCGACATAAAACGACAATCTTTTCCTAAATGTAATCAAGTGGTTTTGTAGTAACAACAAAAGCAAACCACGACTTAAAACATCGACAAAACAGCCCCCAAATAAAGTCAACAGCGACTAAACACGACATAAAACTGCAGCATGAAACGACTGGAAACAAAAGTAAACAGTGAAGTAAAACAGCAACAAAACAGTGACTAAAAGCAAAGCAAACAGCAAGAAAACTACATAAAACTGTGCCTGAAAACAAAAGTTAGCAGCGACTAAAGACGACATAAAACTGCAGCATGAAACGACAAAGTTAACAGCGACTGAACACGACATAAAACGGCAACAAAACAGCAAATAAAAACAAAACAAACAGTAACTGAAAACTACATAAAACTGTGCCTCAAAACGTAAAATGTCATGAAACTGGGACAAAACAACAACTGAAAACAAAAGTAAGCAGTAAGGGGAAATGACTGAAAACAGTGACATAAAACAGCTACAGAAAACGATAAGATTTTAAACCAAACCATTACTTTTTCCTAAATCTAAGTAGTTTTAGTGCCTAAAACAAAAGCAAGCGGAGGCTAAAAACAACCTAAAACACTACCTGAAAACAAATATGAACAACGAAGGAAAACTACATAAAACAGCGGCTAAAAACAAAAGTAAACAGCAACTAAAAATTGCTTTAAAAAGCTGCAAAACAGTTACTGACAACAACTGATATTAGCGACGTAAACGGCAACAGAAAACGACTGTAAACAGCAAATGAAAAGCGTTTGAACCAGTAGACTTTAAATTAAACTGCACTCTTTTCCTAAATGTAAGGACGCAGTTTTTACTTGAGTAGTTTTGGGGCAAACAATGACAGAAAACAGTGAAGGAAAACAAAAGTAAGCAGCGACTGTAACGCCACACAGGAGTCCAACCTCAGTCTCCTCTAATCTACGCTTCTGAGTCTGTGTTACCTTAATTCAGGGGTCCCCAATCCTGGTCCTCGAAGGCCACTATCCTGCATGTTTTAGATGTTTCCCTCTTCCAACTGATTCAAATGATCAGGATCGTTACCAGGCTTCTGCAGAGCTTTGATGATGAGATGATCATCTGAATCAGGTGTTGGTAGAGGGAGACATCTAAAACATGCAGGATAGTGGCCCTCGAGGACCAGGATTGGGCACCCCTATTTTTAATTAAGTTTAATTTAATCCTGAAGTAAATTGTCTTTCCGCATATCCCAGTTGGGGTCAGAGCGCAGGGTCAGCCACGTTACGGCCCCCTGCAGCAGGAAGGGTTAAGGGCCTTGCTCGAGGACTCAACAGTGGGATTTGATCCTCTGACCTTCTGATTCGTAGTCCAGAGACTTATCCGTTGCGCCACCACTGCCCTTTTTCTGTCATAAACAAAAACGACGCCCTAATTTGCAAAGCTGGCTAAAACATTTACTATTATTCTGCATTATCATCATTTGGTGAGTCTCTTTATTGACATAATGCACTTTCCAAATAACTCTCACACTGGCAATACTCACCTTAACTCAAGCACTTATATTCATGCACTTTGTTTTACTGTTTGACTGATTGTATTTATGTATTTAAACCTTGTGATTAATGTTTGTTTTGTGACCTGCCAAGGGGACAACAGATGCAAATTAGCATTTTTGCTAACTCTGGCACATTTACAACATGTAATTTTACATTTGCTCATCAATGTGCACTGTCCCTTCCAAATAAAGGATTTTGCTTAGACGATGTCAAAAACTCCTCTTTGCATGAAAACCCCCGTTTGTAGCAGATGTATAGAGGCCGGCCCAGTCTGATAATCACTTATAATAGAGGTATGAGTGTTCCCGTGTTGTGACAGGAGCGATTTGTCGGCGGTTTGGCATTAAGTGGCTTCGACAGCGACGCCGGTGGAGCACCTTTTGGCATGAAGTGAGACACAAAGAGGGTGGAGGAAGGGTTGTTGTTACTCCTTGTTCTAGTCCACCACTCCTGGGGTCTCGGGCCACGGCGAGCGGTCACGCGCGCACGAACGTACACACACCCCAGAAATCAATTTAGCAAAAACAATAAAGAAATTATTTATAAGGCCAGACTCTGCCAAATTAGCTGTGGGACGCACTTAACTGCTCGAGCCGTGGAGCGAACGCCGTCAGTCATGAAGAAATGTGATGCTGATCCCAACACACACACACACACACACACACACACACACACACACACACACACATATATACATACACCTGCAGACTTAATAGACACACCGTGACACAGCCAGAGCTTTCCCAGAGCCCCCGATGTGGCTCACGCTACTGTACATACAGTCCAGTCCACTCTGCCTCGAAGGGCATCCATTTTTCATGCTGCAGTCGTTGTTGTTACACTTTTTTTTTTTTTTTTTAGAGACCCTCTTATTGTCCAAACACAAAAGAGCGCTCACAACTATCAGTGTGAGATGTTGTGTATGTGTGGCAGATGGGACACATGTGTGGTCTGTGGTGGCAGGCCGGCTGGAGCCTGAGGTTGGAGGGGGGGCGGTGGTGGTGGTCTGAAGACGGCAACATGAACACGTATTTATACCTCGTTCCCCATTAATAAATCACCAGCGTTCATCTCCAGAGGTGGTGGTGGTGGTGGTGGGGGGGTTCCAGCATTATGAGGGTAAACTTTTATTTTTAGCCGAGAGGAGCAGAGGAATGTGTTAATGGTGCCACCACAGCTTCCTCCCCGTCTTCCCATCAGCCTTTAATACTCAGCTCTGAGGCGGGTGGAGCCGATACGAAATGGGAAGTTGGAAGCACTGGACTGGTTTTGATTTATGGCATATGGTATATACTATATGTGGGATATAATAGCTTTACAGTAAGGGGGGGTGGGATGGTTAGACGGAGTATCTTTCACCCGGAGGAGCTGGGCTCGAGCCACACAGCGAGTTCAGGTTGTGTGTCGGACCCTGACCCTGGAACCTTTTAGAGGCAGCAGAGGAGGTGTCGTCTGTGGTTGGTGCTTTGGCCTCCAGCTAACTGATCTAAAGGGGTAGTTTGGAGTTAAAAGGGGGACACTGGTGATCCGGCTTTGTTTAAAAGACAACAAAACCCACCTACAAGCACCTCTAGAGTTAGCTAATTACCACATTATAGCTCGTTTATGTTATCCAGTGATACTTCATTTAGCTTTATAGCATTTTAGCTTTAGTTCAGCTGTTACATCTGTCATTTTTAGCTTTTCAACATTAATATTTAGTCCTTACAGTCATAACTTTTAGCCTTTTAACCATTTATCAGTTACTTTTAGCTTCAGTTCAGCTGTTACATCCTTAGATTTTAGCATTTTTAACATTTATCAGTCAGTTTTAGCTGGTAAATCTATTATTCCTATGACTTTTTGACACTTTTCAGTGCCTTTTAGCTTTATTTTAGTTGTTACATCTATGATTGTTACCGTTTTCAGCATTTATCCATGACTTTTAGCTGTGTTTCAGCTACTACAGCCACAATTCTTAGCCTTTTTAACATTTATCAGTCCGTTTTAGCTGGTAAATTGGTTATTCATTAGATTTTTCAACACTTTTCAGTGACTTTTAGCTTTATTTTAGCTGTTACATTCATAACTTTTAGCTCTGTAACCATTTATCAGTTACTTTTAGCTTTGGTTCAGCAGTTACATTCATAACTTTTAACTTTTTCAGCATTGATCAATGACTTTTAGCTGTGTTTCAGCTGCTACAGCCACAATTCTTAGCCTTTTTAATGTTTATCAGTCAGTTTTAGCCGGTAAATCTATTATTCTTATGACTTTTTGACACTTTTCAGTTACTTTTAGCTTTATTTTAGCTGTTACATCCATAACTTTGAGCTTTTTCAACATTAATCAATTACTTTTAGCTGTTACATTTATAACTTTCAGCTTCTTCAACATCAGTTACTTATTAAAGTCTCAACAGTTGCATTAATCATTTCTATCTTTTTATTTTGACAAACTATTTCCACTCTTTATAAAGCACTTCCAGCTCTTTCAATCCTTTACTTTTAGCCTACTAAACTACTTTATAAATTCATACCTTTAGATCCTTAATTCTAACATTTATAAGTGACATTTGCCTAAATATTTCAGAGTGCATCACTGTGAGCTGAACAAACACAGACAGACAGGGTGGCTCGGTTGTGTATCGGTGAGTGGGAGGGTCACAGTAATGAAAAGGGCCGGCACATCGCTGAGCTTCCTGCATCGATCTCCCTCCTCAGAAGCTAATGGGGCATTTCCTCCAGTGCCACACCACCCAGCAACACTGTTTACTCTTCGTTCCACTGGGGCACGCAGGGACACACAAACACATGTGCACGCACAACGAGATCAAACGGCGCCGTACGCACTTAGACGGAATAGATATAATGAGTAAATAATAATGACAGATGCGGCTTCGGAGGGCGGACGCGTTCAGGTCCATCCTCTCTAGACGCATGAAGTGTGTTCAAGTAATAACCATCGCTACAACTGCTAGTTTAAGTCTGGGGCGTGATGGGATTGTATTCATAAACAGTGGACACGTCTTGGAATAGGCATACAATTAGTCACTTTTTAGCAGAGACAATCAGTCCTACTTTAGCCTCTGTGCATTTAGTATAAATACAGACAGCAGAGGGTTTACTTAGCTTAGCACAAAGACTTAAACCAGTGCTAACCTTGCTCTGCTAACATCTTCAAAGCTCATTAATTAACCCTCTAAGCTCCAGGCAGCTTCAAGGTGTCTTCAAGTGTGCAAGATAAAGTCCTGTATCTCAATGGAAACAGAACTACCCTGACTGGAAGGAGACAGAACTCAAACATGCCTTTTGTGCCGTATAACACGGTTATAATTCCATAAATAATAAAGGAAGAAACAAAAGGGGAATTTCTTTGATTAGTTAACTTACACAAATAGGTGATCATCATGTACAACATGTTCCCAAGTGCCCACAGGTGGTAATTAGGGGTGGGACGTAATATCATACAGCGATACATCGTCATCCCTCCTCGTGCGATATGAGTATCGATACGCTGGCGCCAAATATGGATCCTTTAATTAATATAATAAGGCGCTCTAAACCCTGCCAGATCCCCCTGCCAGCTGCCATTTCCCCAGCATCACTACTTAATGACTCCACACGGTGGCGTTTATCACATGAATGAGGGAGACTTGAGCGGAAATGAATTGGCCCAAGAAGAGTTTGTATAATGGAGGACAGCAACGCTACCGTAAGAGACGCCCCATCAACGTTTAAGTCCAGAGTGTGGACCCATCTGGGTTTTGGCAACATGGAGGGAACAAGCTGGACAAAGACTATACCCTATGCAGGAACTGCCTCGCTGAAGGAAAGTACACAGGCAACACCACGAACACTATAGATATCGTGATGTATCGTTATGTGATTGTCTTGCAATATATCGATTATCGCAGTATCACTGTATCTTGTGATAGTATCGGTAATCGTGAGCCATATATCGTGTATCGTGAAGCGTGACATCGGAGTTGGTAGGTCCGCGTACTAGAGCCTTGGCGGCGCTCGGCGGGGTGCGCACGACTATTCGAATATCAAAATTATTATCCGAATACCACCACAACGATCGAATATTCGGGTATTTGAATATTCGGGACCAGCCCTAGTGGTAATATACTGTAAAAAATGGTGGCTCCACGCGCTATAGATTTATAACGGTTTACATTTTTACAACCTCTACAAACGTTTTTCACGCTACTCTGCTCATGAGCTCTAAAATGATTAGAAGATATTTCACCGTGCTGAATGAATCCTCCAAAAAATCGCTCACAACTTCCTTCTCTGCGTACCGTTTTTGAGCCACGCTGCATTTATTTATTTATTATTTTTTTAATGATTTGTTTTTGGCCTTTTATGGCTTTATTCGATAGGACAGTGGATAGAGTCGTAAACGGGAGAGAGTGGGGAAGGACATGCAGTAAACGCCCGAGGTCGGAATCGAACCCAGGACAGCCGCTACGCCTTAGCACTTGGGTCACGCAACATAACCATTAGGCTATCGGGGCACCCTTGCATTTATTTTTAACCGATCTAGCGTGTTTAACTTTTCCTCTCAGCCTCTCTAGATACACTGCCTGCAGTTCAGCCGACATATGACAGTTGAATCACGGCTTCTTGGTTTCACAGAGGAGTGCAGAACTTTTAGTTTTTCACATAAACTGTTTACTTTTTGGCAAACGTTTCGATGAGACGTGTAGAATAAACTGATCTCGATGACATATGATGATTTTAAGCTGAGATTAAATCAGTTGTTCTGATGTCAAATACGATTCCTCCAACGGCCGTCTGAGAGCTGAAAATCTGACATTTGTTTCTGCTTCTACAGTTTGCGGCTGATAAATGGTGTCATTTTCATCTTGTTTGTTTTATTCCTAAGATTCCAACAGCGTAAAGATGGCAGGTTTTGCTTTCACTGGGGGGGCTACGTGTTCGAGAAGCCAAGAAATATTGTGGCACAGAACTGAACTTATATAAAACTACACGCAGATCTGATCACATGCCCCGTCATGGGAGGCGATCAGGAGGCGCTTCTGACGTAAACAAGATGGCAGCAAAAGGTAAATAAAGCAGTGAAAATAAGCTTTCAGGTCAGGAAGATGCAGTAAAAATATCATATCAAACGTATTTATATGTTTTCAGGATGCGTGTTTGTTGTGAGGAGGAAGACAAGGTGTTTACTGGCCGCTTTAACAGATGTAAATATTATGAGATGTGCAGGAAATGTGTTCAGCGTGTTTCCCAGAGAGGCCAGGTGTAGATCAAACCCACATCTGGACTTACCTGCGTGTCCTGCGGCAGGTGGAGGACGGTGTGCAGCCTCTCGGTGTGGTGGTGTCTGGACTCCTCCTCGTAGGCCAGGTCTCTGTCGGCCTGAGCCAGCATCAGGAACCTCCGGATGGTGCACAGGTTCTCCCACAGGGTGCGGTTCTCCGGGCTCGGGTTCTCCTTCCACCGGAGCAGCTCGCACAGCCAGCCCTGGACGGCAGACGGACGGGAAGGAAGGGGTTAACCCTTTAAGTGTCATCGGCTAGCACTTTGGACCACCGTAAATATGTAACCGTTTGTGCTATCGGAAAAAAATCAAACGGTTTCTGAAAGCTGAGGTGTTGCGCTTTACAGCCAATATGGTGTCATTACGGTAATTTCATTCGTGACCCCCCAGGAATCCGCTGGATGAAATTACCGTAAAATTACCGTAATTACACTATATTGGCTGTAAAGAACAACGTCATTGTCATTACGGTAATTTCATTCGTCCCCCCCCAGGAATCCGCTGAACGAAATTACCGTAAAATTACCGTAACTCTTATAAAAGGCAGTAAATCTACTACTACTTCTACTACTACTACTACTATTACTTCTTCTACTACTACTACTACTACTTCTTCTACTACTACTACTACTACTACTATTACTACTACTACTACTACTACTACTACTTCTTCTACTTCTACTACTACTACTACTACTACTATTACTTCTTCTACTACTACTACTACTACTACTACTTCTTCTACTACTACTACTACTACTTCTTCTACTTCTACTACTACTACTTCTACTACTACTACTTCTTCTACTACTACTACTTCTACTACTACTTCTTCTACTTCTACTACTACT
>OMNN01083375.1:0-24278 GCA_900302755.1 Chromis chromis | reverse complement strand
TAAATCAGGGGTGTCCAGTCCTGGTCCTCGAGGGCCACTACCCAGCATGTTTTAGATGCTTCCCTCTTCCACCTGATTCAAATGATCAGGATCGTTATCAGGCTTCTGCAGAGCTTGATGATGAGCTGATCATTTAAATCAGGTGTGTTGGAAGAGGGACACATCTAAACATTCAGGATAGGGGCCCTCGAGGACCAGGACTGGGCACCCCTGGGTTTAGATGCATTTTATTGGATCCTCACTTGAAGGGATGCATTGCCTTTTTTTTATGTTTAAATCCAGAATGTAGAGTCAGTGTGTTTTCTGATGATCATTTTCTATAACTGGTGTATGAATGTAAAAGTCAACTCTGTTTATCCCGACTTGACACAGGGTGTGTGTTTGTCTAACGCAGGGGTGGGGAACCCTGGTCCTCGAGGCCCACTATCCTGCATGTTTTAGATGTGTCCCTCTTCCAACACACCTGATTCAAATGACTCATCATCAAGCTCTGCAGAAGCCTGATAACGATCCTGATCATTTGAATCAGGTGTGTTGGAAGAGGGAAGCATCTAAAACATGCAGGATAGTGGCCCTCGAGGACCAGGATTGGGGACCCCTGCTCTAAAAGATACTAAATAGTTCCACAAAGGCCTGTAAATGTGAAGTTTCTACTATGTACTCTTATTGAGTTATTGTATCCCCAAGAATGTGTCAGCACAGACCCTGAGTAAACAACAAACCAGTTTTACAAAACTAGTCATACCATACTCTTTCTCTCCATATTAAAAATGTTAATGTGTAAAAATGTAACTCAGTCATTCTGTATGGCCAAAGACACAATACAACCATGCTCCTCAGTTGCTGTATGATACAGTAACAGTACAGTAACATCTTAAGTCAAATGTTTTTTCAGTTACATTGCATGTGTTTACAGGCAACATACGCAGATTGACCAAAACACTGCACTCTTCACTCTCTCCTCACCAGTGGTATATGCTGCGTGACTGAACGGTGAGCAGGCGTACTGAAATCCAAGTGGACAGATCTTTCCTGTTTTAACAAATGAAACAGTTTCTGTCATGAACCGCAAGAAAAACACAAGTAATCCAGAATTTTCCAGACGTTTGCAGAACTCCTCAGTTCATATCTACCCGTGAAGTGACCAGCGCCTCTAGAAGGTAGACTCTGGTGTCATACCAGGACTTGAGGACCACCTCACAGGCAAATTGCCCCACTGAGTCTGCCTGGAACCGCAATGGGATGTCCACACAGCCACAATCTATTGAAGGGAAGTGGACGATCAAAAAGTGTTCAAAGTTATATAAGAAAATGACATGTGTAAAACTATCAAGCTATTTCAATAACAGGAATTCACCAAGAGGACCAAGAAGTTGACTTACATTTCCACTGGAGCAACCAGGGACTACATTTACTTTAGTACAATAGTTCTGGGTGTCAAACAGTTATTCAGCAGCTATTTGGGCAAGCTAAACTTTGCTGATTAATGAAACTCTGATACTGCAGTTGGTACAACTTCACATCACTTAACCTAAATATAAATTTGACCCAGAGGCCATTAATAATACTGCAATGAAACAATTCCTTGCCACTTGTAAAGGATTTTCTGGTGTCTATCTCATCTGCATCTCACTGAACACATACATTTTTCTTTTAATCGATACAGCTGCCGAAACAGGAGTAAACATATTTTTATTCCTACAGCTCAATACTATGACTGAAAGCCTCCTGTGTAGAGAAGGTGCTGCTCTGCTACTCAGGTAAAGTAGTAGTTCTGGAATTAATTTATGGTAGTAATAAAAGGGCAAGGGTCAGATATATACATATTGTCATGTTAATGTTTATTACCTCATTACTTACTTAGTTGGACCTGGAATTCACATATGTCAGATGCATGTGTGTGTACCTGCAGGATTCTTCCATGGTATGTTGGTGCCTTCTTCTATTGGTATTGTAACTGTACTGGGTAGAGTGAAGTATTGTGGCAAAGAAACCTCCACATTGTACTTTATCCCTTTACTGTGGTCAACACTCCTTAACAGCTGGGCCAAACAGGAGACAAGGAAAGAGAAGGACAGCATGTAAAATGGCAACATGGAAACATTCAATTACTACTCCGTACTGGTAGTATTCATTGTAAACTCTTGCAGAATCCCCTGCCTGCCTGCCTACCTGGCTGCCTGCCTGCCTGCCTGCCTGCCTGGCTGGCCACCAACCAACCATACAAAGCTTTCAATTGTATATGCAAAGATTGTGCTTTCCAGAGTGTGTATGTGTATATACCGGTTGTCTGAAGAGCTTCTGTTTGGCTGTAGTAGCCCTCACGGTGCTGCTGTGCAAAGTGTGTGTCAGCATCCGCCTTCTGCGTTCATCACTACTCATGCAGTGCTGACCCCAGATGGCCAGAGCTTGCTCCCATTGCATATTGATCCGGGGCACTCGCAGCACCTCCTCAGACACCTGCCCCACCTTGCAGTGTAGGCTTAGTACTGGCACACACACATCTGTGTCTACTGGTGGAAAACATTTATACTATTTGATTTGCTATTCAATATAAATACATGTGTTAGAAATATTATATATGACAGGTATACTACCAGAACTCTTGGGGTGAGAGAGTATGTTAGAGCTGGGCCTTGCAGAGAAAGGAGAAGGAAGAGGTAATTCCGATGTGGCCTTCACCATATACACCATATCTCCCACCTAGAGGGACACACACAGACAGACATGGTTGCAGTTCACTAAAATGTCATGCAGATTGTGCAATGCAACATATAATAATAATGTAATGTACATTTCTTTGGATATTCATTGTTGTATATTCATATTTTCATGTTCAGTTCGTTTGAGTAGATGTGAATGATGAATGTGTATGTATGAATGTTTTTAGTAAATAGGTTAATCACTGCACTAGGTACAGATGCAGTGATAACTTATCGTTGCATATGACAATAAAGTCTTGGGGGAAAAACAACATATTCCATGGGCATAGTGCCTATAAAAAGTATTCACTCCCCGTTAGAAGTTTTCCCATTTTCCAAGTCACTGAATACCCCTTGAAGTACAATTAAATCCATCATTAAGAAATGGAAAGAATATGGCTCATGTGTAAATCTGTCTAGAGCAGGCCGTCCACCAAAACGACGTGACCATGCAAGACAGACACTGGTGAGGGAGGCCACCAAGACACCTAAGACTCCCAAGGAGTCACAAGTTTCAGTGGCATAGATGGGAGAGACTGTTCATACAACAACGATGGCCCAGGTTCCACCAGTCAAAGTTTATGAGAGAGTTGCAAAGAGAAAGCCAATGTTGAAAAGGCTCCTAATAAATCTCAATTTCAGTTAGCCAGAAGCCATTTAGGTGAATCTGGAGTGAAATGGCAGAAGACATTTTGGTCTGTTGTTTGTTTAATTTTTGATCCTTTGTTTGTTGTTGTTTGTTTTTGCTTGTTTGTTGTTGTTTGTGTGGTTTTGTTTGTTGTTGTTGTTTGTTTTTATCTATATTGTTCATTTATGTTTGTTTTACTGTTTTTGTTTGTTTTTATGTTTGTTTTATTTTGTTTGTTTTATGTTTGTGTTTGTTTTTGTTTGTTTGTGCTTGTTTGTGTTTGTGTGTATTTGTTTATTTTCATGTGTTTTATTTGTTTGTTTTTATTCGTTTGACAGCTTTCATTTGTTTGTGTGTTTGTATATGTGTGTGTTTGTGTGTGTTTGTTTATGTGTGTGTGTTTGTTTCAGTTTGTTTCTGCGGTTGTTTATTTCTCTGGTTGTTGTTGTTTTCTGGTTGTTTGTTTGTTTGTTTCTTCGTTTATCTGGTTGTCTTGTTTGTTTCTCTCGCTGTTTAGTTGTTTCTTTCCCTGGTTGTCTGTTTCTCTGTTTGTTGGTTGGTTGGTTTCTCTCTTTGTTTCTGGCTTTGTTTGCTTATTTGTCTGTTTGTTTCTTTGTTTGTTTCTGGGTTTGTTTGCTTATTTGTCTGTTTGTTTCTTTCTCTGTTTGTTTGTTTCTGTGCTTGTTATTTTTTCTCTGTTCGTTTCTCTGGATGTTTGTTTCTCTGTCTGTTCACATTAAATTTGAGTTACCTATTTTGTGTTACTGTGTTTTCTCATTTTCAACAGTGGTTTCTGAGTAATTGCCTTTATAATGTTCTGTAACCTTACCGGTCAGTTTTCATGCAAATTCTTCTAATTTAATTTAGTGTTCACGATAGATTTTATCTCCAGTTGGAGAGATAAGTAATTAAAATAATATTCAGCAAATGTGCATAGCTGTCTGGAATTTTTTTAATGATGTGAATACTCAATTAATTAACTAGCAGGGAAATGGCAGACACACACACCCACACACACTGACCTGTGGGCAAACAAGCAGCACAGAACAGTACTTGGTGCCTGGGCAGAAGGGCAGGTAGTAGATGCACAGAGTGTCTGCTTGGCCTGACTTCAGACAAACACTCCTCACTGCACTCAGGAACTCACTGCCCTCGCCATCTGGTCACAAAGACCAACATATGTAAGTCCACAACCACACGGACATAAATAAAGGCACAGCAGTAGATTTACACGTTAGTAATTCAAATAGCAAAGACTAGAGAACATACATGAATTTCTGTGGTCATACTTGTGCGTTTGTTCCTACTTACCCTCCATCTCCTCTCCAGAGATCTTGTCTGAAATCATCTTGTCTACACTGAAAAAGGGAGGAGGAGGAAAGAAAGTCATAGTCAGTTATGGCATATGGATATCAGCATACACAACCTGATTCAGGTGAACCAAATATGACCTCAATCCTACTGTGATTCACCATAATCAATGCTGATTAAGAGGATGAGCAAGGATATTTGGCTTTGAAGACGTCTCAGGTGGAAAGAGATGCATACTAACCAGCTACTCTTAATGACAACCCACTGCTCTACCTTACCTTCTGAAGCAGACACTGGCAGTAGGAGCACCTTGTCTTTTTGCCAAATGAGCTCTTTTGATTTGGTTTCTCTACAGTGTGTGCAGATAATTCTATGTACGTCCAGCTGCTTTTATGCATAGCTGCCTTGGAGACTCTGCTTAAGACAGAGCATGTTACTGTGTTTGCTTCGTAACAGCTATATTCTGTTATGACTGATATATATTCATAACAACTCACAGCAGTGTTTTTACAAGTAGAAGACTGGGGGAAATGTGTGTTCTCTTATATTTGGACAATGTTAACAGGTCCATTCATCCATCCATTTTCTATACACAGCTTTACCTCTGTAGAGGATTGCAGGGAAGCTGGAGCCTATCCCAGCTGACCTGATGCAAAGGCAGGGGAACAGTTTGCCAGTCCATCACAGAGCCAACACAGAGACAGAGAACCATGCACACTCACATTCACAGTTTAAAACCATCATTAAACCTAAGCATGTCTTTGGACTGTGGGAGAAAGTCAGAGCACCCCGTGAAACTCATGCAAACTCCACACTGAAAGGTTTCAGCCGAAATTCAAACCCAGGATGTTCTAGCTGTGAGGCAACAGTGCTAGCCACTGCCCTTGTTAACATGGTGACAGGTTATTATTGTTTTCTACGAGTTTCACAAAATCTAGTAATCATCCAAATTAATCTCATGCAAAAACAAAAAACCGCCAAATGCTGAATTAAAAACTAATTTGAGATACTATCTGCAGTGCAGCACCAGATCACAGTAAACTGCTGTAAGGTATGTTTGCAGGAGGAGTAAGAATATTGATGCAGAAAGAGAATAAACTTTAGATTACACAATTTAAAACTTACTTACTTAACTTACTTTCTATTCCGTACAGTTGGGATTACCACAAGTATCTCTACCATCACCTCTTAAGATAAGTAATTATTCTGTTGTATCTTTCTCGATCCACTTCCTGGAGTCTTGTCGTCACTGTGAGGTTGTCATGAAACCAGTAGAAACACCAGTTGCCAGAAATAGTCCTAGATATAAGCCCCCCCTAATGTACATACCTGATGGTGTTACCACTGGAAGGAGCCATGTAAACTGTTACTGTAACTGTTAGTCTTCATGCTGAGCTAAGCTAATTGCTTGTTGGCTGTGCCTTGATATTTACCATACAATCACAGACACGTTGCCAGGCTTCTCATCCAGCTCTTTGCAAGAAAGTGAATTTGCCTATTTTCTAACTATAGGGCTATAAATACAAACAGGTAACTATAAGCTAATTGTCTGCTGGTTATTGTTTCATATGTATTTACTGTACAGAGAGCATTAAAGATCTAAGTGAATGAGCAAAATGTCAAACTCCTCCTATGACTGTGTGTGTCTATACTAAATGCCTCTATACTGTGTTATCAACAATGCATGTGTTACTTGGCTTGGGAGGATGCCGGTTGAACAAGACTGTCTTTCTTCGTTGCAGGCTCCAGTGGGTTGAACGGAGACTCCACCAGCACCACCCTAAAACACACATTTGCACACAAACAGTCGTGTTTTCCTCATTTCAAAGCATATTACTTTGACTTACCCTAACCCTAACTACTCCTTACGTAGCCTTAAGCCTTACCTAACCCACAGCATTAACCTAAATCTAACCCTACCTCACCCTAAACCAAGCCTTTGTATTAAAATGTACAATTCACTTGCTTGTTGTTCCCCAATAGGGGCCCAGTCCACACAATGTGATTCTAAAAACAATACGTGCATACAGCAGAGTGGCTAAAATTGAGCAGTACAACATAAAATCACAATTCATCTGCATCCAGTCTCTCAGAAGTGTCACTGCTGGATAATCTTAAACATACTTTTTTCAGTGCAATATGGACTACAGAGAAAATGGCTCTCAATTCCACTGTACTGGGAATACTACATTAAACCTGATCAAATATACCGAGTGCTATCTGGACAGCTAGAGTCTGCTACATGGGGAATAAGTCATTTTTTATTGTTTATATCATAATTCAGGTGCACTGACAATTTCTATTTTTAATGACCTACCTGAACGTAGCTTCTTTGTTGAAAGTATTAATTAGTGGCACTTGGATCACTTCCAGCTGGTAGCATAGAGACTTCCACTTGACAGTGTTCTAAGGAGAGACAGTGTGAAGCACACAGTCTGTTATCTTGTTCTATCAGCATACAGCTGCAGCCAGTCACTCTCTGTAGCAGTCAGCCTGAAGAAAGACACCATACTCCAAACTACGTGAAGTGAGTAGGGATTCAGTCAGACAGACAGATGGATAGCAAGCAAATCAGTAAGTGAGGATTGAAGGCAACTACTAGTAGTGCAGTAAGGGTAACTGCAGCATGACAGTCAGTATAGCCCTTGAGTACATTATACGCACTGTAGGTGTGACGTGACTGACGTAAGTCTTCAGGGTGAAGGCGAGAGTGGTGCCGCGAAGGCCAGTGGCAGAGCTGGAAATGAGCAGTAGGACTGCCTCCATGGGCTGTAGGAAGGAGCAGCTGAAATGCACTGTCAGCTCTGCACTTGACCTGTGAAAACATGAACGGCAAGAGCTTATAATTTAACCTGTTTATGGAAAGCAGAACGTAATTCATAGCTCATATTAGTTACATTGCATAACCTCTAATTTGCAGGTTATGACAGTGATAAATCAACAGTTATGTGTTACAATGTTTCTGTATGATGGCATTGTCCTTAAAGACGGCATTTCTGAAAAGAAAGCGAGGGATTTCAAAATGGGACAGTGGCTATTTTTAAATGCAGGCCTCACTTGAGAGCAAGACGGGTACATTTTAATGAGCTACTGTACAGTCTCAAAGCAAAGCTAAATTTACTCCATTTGGACTCTGAGCCGAATACGTTGAGGGGATGTTTTCCCTACTCTGTGTAGGACACAGGTCTGCCCCAAACAAGCTCTTTTAGAAGTGGAGATGCTAAGGCAGCACTTACTAACAATACAAGTTTTTGGTAAATATTAATAGTTCATGCAGATTGCAAAGGTGTGCACAATGATTCGTAAGCGCAGTTTTATTGCACAACACTCTTTTTTTCTTTTTTTTTTACAAGATTATATAATCTTTAATCTGGAAAACATGCTTGTAGACATATAATTATTTATACACCAATCAGCAACAACATTAAAACCACTGACAAGGGAAGTCGACATTGATCATCTTATTACAATGCAATGTCCTGCTGGGAAATCTAGTGTGCTGGCATTCATGTGGCTGTTACTTTGATATGTACTGCCCACCTAAACATTGTGGCAGACCAAGCACCCCTCCTTCCCATGGCAACAGCACGTCCCGATGCCTCCCCCAGCAGGACAATGCTCAGTGCCACACGATTATAAACACTCAGCAACAGCTTCAGGAACACGACTCAATGCGCTGACCATGCCTCCAAACTCCCCAGATCTCAGTCCTACTGAATTTGCCGGAACAAGCTTGATCCACCCCAGATACCATTGGACCCAAAGGATCTGCTACCAATGTCCTACTGACAGACAAGACAGGGCTTCCATCCTTGTTCATGGTCAGAGCTGTTTTGGGAGCCCTACGCAATTAGTCACCTTAGGCGAGGCGATTTCAGTCTGAATCCCAATCCAGTTTATGCAATACCAGACCACTTGCTCAAGATGTGTGTGTGACAGAGTGACAGTATCTATAGTGAGTAGTGTGTAAAGTGTATGTGGACTTGTAAACTAAGGTTTATGTATATCTTAATGTCTTTTAATTCAGGTCATTTAATTTAACATGGGTGATATAAGATAATGTCTAAGCTAATTTTTCTAGCAAGTGTATGCAAATTGTTTGTTTGTGTCCCGTGATTGCATGTTATGTTAAATAAGTGGCTTTGTGTTCTTTGGCAGAATCTGATGAGCCCAAGATTCCAACACCCATCATGTGTGTTCACTTGAACTGATTGAACTGGATGGAATTTAATGCTATTAATGAAAGACATGGTGACTGTGAGGTGTCTTGTTTTCTTTTTTTCTATTAGGCTTGGCCAGGTTTACACATCTCTCACCACTTGGACTGACTTCTTTGCTCACATGGTAATTCATTTACACATACTTTTTAATCGTAGCCTGCTACAATTGGGATTCAGGTGTTACAGCTGACTCAGGTTGGTGAGGGGCATGTCACAGACTATTGTAGCTGTAGCACTGTATTGACTATAGTGATATTAAATATATTAGAGGTCAGTCTAACACAAATGTGTAACACTCCTTTGCAGTTGTTCAAGTAAAAGTCTGATCATTTATACAATTAAAAGAGCCTGACATACCATTCTCTAATAACGTGTGATTTTAACATTTAATAGGGTGATTTTGTATGTGAACCTTAATCTTAAGAGTGTAGGTAATTATAGCTGTAAAATAAATATGGTGGAAGAAAACAACAAAACAACAAATCTACCTACGGGTACAAATAAAGTTAACTTGAAAAAGGAAAATAGTTGCCCCAAAAATATAGTGGAGGTTAAGTAAAGGGTAGCATATAAAAGCTCCCCTGGTTGGGAGTCACTGCTGTCAGACTTTTTTGATAAAATGTACAAAACCTTTTATTTTCTAACTAAAGACATACTTTGGAGGAATGCTGACTGTAGATCCACTGGGAAGGGAGAAGAGGTGGGCATCCTTTCCAAAAATGAAGGCCTGGTATTTGATAGGCTGACCGTATGGGCTTTTCAGATGTACCTACAATTCACACATAAGCAGAAGCAGAAAGAGGTACTTAGGCATAAAAACACAGGTAAGCACAACCACAAACAAAGAGACAAATACTGCTCTCAGAAAACAATATAATAATGAAATCTATCTTGCTTAGCACTGACAAATACCTAAGCTTGTAATGTGGCTTAATCCGACATTGTGGATCATTACTGAAATATATATTTGGCTGTGTTTGTAATCCAGTTAGTGCATGTGTAGGTTTGTCTATAATCCTATTAATGTATGTGTGTGTGTGTAATCCTGTTAATGTGCGCCTGTGTGCAATCACAATAGCAGAGTTTATATTTCGGTGCGGGTTGTTATCTGTCAAGGTTATTATCCAAGCCATTATCAGTCTCCCCAGAGCTCATTAATTTGAGTTACAAGGAATGCAGCTTCATTTTTATTTAGATGTCTTCCAATACCAAAGTGTGTGTGTGTGTGTGTGTGTGTGTGTGTGCGTGCGCGTGTGCGTGTGTGTGTGTGTGTGCGTGCGTGTGCGTGTGCGTGTGCGTGTGTGTGTGTGTGCTTATTACCTGCTTAATGAAAGTGGTGTGCAGACCTCCTGAAAGAGTAATGGTGCGTACGGGCAGGTACTGAGGCAGCCTCTCATACAGGTGGACACATAGAATTAACATCTGCACTGGATTAGGATCTGACAGGTCTGTGGGCTAAGAACGTCACACACACTCAGACACAGGGAACTACAGGGATAGAGACACAACAGGAGGTACTGCCCAGTCTCTGACATATGATGTATTAAATCTCCAGTTATGCTACAAAGTTCGTTAATTAAGGCCCTTGATGTCATAACTAGTTTATACTCTGTCAAAGCACTTTACACATACTTTGACAGAGAGGTTGTCCACACATCAAACCATAGCATGTGTAATGTGGTTACTTCATATGTCAGACTCAGTGGGATCAGACTTATTCTGGTTTAAGAACTGCATGTCCATGAAACAACCTCGAAACACTAAGTATAGATCACATCAGTCTACAGTGAAGAAGACACAAGTAGAGATGAACTCAGTATGCTGCAGCGTTTTGCTATGTGCACTATTAATGATGTCAGTTTTCTTTGTATCATTTGCATCTGCTGAAGTTTGATCTGCAACATGTGCAAGATGCTGCATGGCATTAAGCAATTCTGGAGCATCAAATACCTTCAGAATTAGAGCAAACAATAGAAATGATACTTTCATTATGAAGTTACATTCAAGGGCCAAAAGCATTAGTCTTAAAGGGGGAAACATTTTTTTTATGACACCTTTAGTGTCTTCAAAAAGAGATATGTGAAGCCTGATAAACTGATGCCACTTAAATCAGTGCCTGTTGGGACAAAAAGACTAAATGAGCCCAGTGCTCATCTCTGCATTGAAAACACTATTGAAGACTGGCTGAATAATACAGGTTAAGCCTGAGGTGAAGCTACTGCTGAAAACTAACCTGAACAGGATCTGGCTACTCTGGGAGTTTGTTTAAAAACACAGGACTGGTTTATGCTTTTTTTTCTGAATATAGGAATGATCTACTATAGTGAGCAAGGTTTAACTGGTAGTCCTTATTGACTTGTGGAACACACCCACCTACCCCTTCTGGTATATTTACCTGTATATCTATGTTGAGCCCAAGTGTAGTTAAAGCCTGAGTTACTATGATGTTGTTGTGAAGGATCTGCTCCAGGCTGCTAGTTGTGGTGTACATCCTCCGGAAATGGCTTCTGATCTGAATAGGAGCACGTAAAAGAAATATAAAAACTTTGACAAGGCTTATCTGTCTACAGATATTTTTTTAATTTTGGCAACATTTTCACTTTCACTCTTTAAGGCAACCTTCTACCAGAGGATCCCACAACTAAAATACGGAGCATGTGCTCTCTCTCTCTCACTCACATTCCCATACACACACAGAATGGATCTTATCATGATAAGAGACTCCCTTAATCTTGTTCAGACCTAATCACACCAATCACAGTGCCACTTACAGGTATTAACAGCCATCTCTCAAACTAGGCAAAATTTGAATCAGGTGTGTTAGAAGAGGGAAGCATCTAAAACATGCAGGATAGGGGCCCTCAAGGACCAGGATTTGACACCCCTGCTGTAGAGGGTCTACACAAAACTAGTGTCACAATCAGAGACACGTGCGCACACACACAGACCAGATAAGGGCAGTAGGCAGCCAGCAGAGTAGCCAGCACCAGTCCATCTGTCAAGTCCAAGTCAAAGTTGACTATCCAGCGTGCTGATGGGACTCCACCTGCAAATCAGTACAATGCAGAAACTACCTATAAGTCAGTGATAATTATCAAATCAAATAGGCAACAACTGGATTTTTTCCCCCTTAAATCTTAAAGGATATTAAATTCTGCTTCTAGTTTTGAAGAAATACTTTCACAAAGTCTACTTGAATTCAGAAAGTAGGAAATGTACAAAATATTCAATTAAAAACTCCTCGAAGAGTTTGAAAAGTTACAGAAGCACCATTTTAAAATATAACGTTGACAGAGCAAATTAAGCTAAGAGTACGCACAAATTGCAATTTTATTGATAAAACAAAAATAATTTATCAAGTCACATACCGAGCAATTACAATATGGTGAGACTGGCTTGGAAAACCCCTATTAAATAAAGTCCTCTACCACCACATTAAGATTCCCCACTCTGCAGAAGCTGTACACCAGAATGTGCAGACTCATGCTCTGTAGCCAGAGACTCAGAAACACATTTTTCTTGGTTCTTTTGTATTGTCCTGTACATGAAGCCTGAAAATTTTACAGCTTCAGCAATCTTGAAAAATTCTATAAACCAATTCCCCTACAATGATTTTTATAATTTTTTTTAATCTCTTATTTGGGTATTTGAACTAAACATAACACCTAAATGCACAGTTTGCTTTATAGCTGACACACACACTAAACAGCCACAGCATTAAAACCACTGAGAGTTGAAGGGAATTACATTAATGGTCTTACTACAATGGCACCTAATATATCCATCAGTGGGATGGATATATTAGACAGCAAGTGGACAGTGGGGTATTAAAGCTGTTTTGAGGAAACAGGAAAATGGTCAGCGTAAAGATCTGAACGACTTTGAAAAAGGCCAAGCTGTGATTACTAGACGACTGGGTCATCTCCAAAATGGTAGATGTTGTAGGGTGTTCCATGGTCCATGAAAGAACAACTGTTGAACCTGCAGCAGTGTAAGTCTAAGTGCCCAAGGCTCATTGATGCACATGAGGAGTGAAGGCTGGACCCCTGTGGTGTAATTGAATAGAAGAGCGTCTGGAGTACAAACCGATGAAAACTTTAATGACAGAAAGGTGTCAGAACACGCAGTGCATCACAGATGCGCTGTATGGGGCTGCATAGAAACAGACTGATCAGCGGGCCCATGCTGACCCCTGTCCAATGTGGCTATAATGGGCATGTGAGCGTCAGAACTGGAGAGTAGAGCAATGAAAGAAGCTGGCCTGGTCTGATAAATCACATTTCCTTTGATATCATATGGACAGTCAGTGCATGTGTATCGTTTACCTGGTGAAGAGATAGCAGCACGATGCACTATGGGAGGAAGGCAAGCTATTGGAGACTATGATTTTCTTGGCAATGTTGCTGGGAAACCTTGGGTCCTGCCACCGATGTGGATGTTACTTCACTACATGTGACACCATCCTAAAGATTGTTGCAGACCACGTACTCCCATTTATGGCAGCAGTATTCCCTGATGGTAGTGGCCTCTATCAGCAGAATAATGTGCAAACATTGTTCAGGAATGGTTTGAGGAACATGTCAAATGTTCAAGGTGTTGACTTAGCATTCAATTTCCCCAGATCTCAATCTGATCTTTGGGATATGCTAGTAATACAAGTCCTATTCATGGGGCTCCATCCCTCAACTGCTGCTATGTGGTGCCTGAAACCACAGGAGACCTTCAGAGTCTGTCTGTGAAGTCAGGGCCCCGATAAGTCTGATATGTTTGGCAGCACAAGGTGGAACTTCATATTATTCAGCAGGTGGTTTTAATGCAGTGGCAGCAGTTTAAAACTTGTATATAAATAGTTACAGTTATTTATTTATTTGAACCTTTTCATTACTTCACTGTCTGTCTGTCTATTGTCGGTGCTGTACTGCTGGAACCTCAATTTCCCTGAGGAAACCATCCAATGGGATTAATAAAGTTCTATCTAATCTAATCTAATCTAAATTACTTTTTATTATTCAAAATTGCACACTGGCCTTTTTAGTTCAAGAATATTTCACTGTGACTTTGACAAAACATAGTGTATGAACACAGGACAAACAAACCCTGTGGACCTTGAATCCCAAACAATGTACATGTTGTGTGTCCTACCTTTACCCCACACTGTCTCCCTCATGCTCTGGTAGTGTGTGTTGAGCCAGGAGAGCAACTGCAGCTCCCAGGATGAGTAGACATTACTGGCCAGGGGTTGTGAACTGACAGGGACCATTCCATCTACCTCGTTGTGGTTCGGAGTTTTGTTCTCCGACACGCGACACAACACCAGCACCTGGCAATGTGCAGAGGAATATTAATAGTGGTATTTAACAAGATCAGAGTGACATTTTTCAGCACTATCACTAGGTTCCCCACACAAAAATTTTTTCAGACTTAATCATTAAGCTGTTAACAATTAAGTGTGTTATGTGATATATAATTGTAATAATTGAAATTTACAAGACTATCAAATGTTAAATGAAAAATGTAACCTTTATTTGAAAATCTTTTAAATATATATATTTTATATACTATTAATTGCACATACACGTATTTTAAAGAAAATCTAAGTACTGATTTCTGGATTTAAGAACATAACCATAAGGCATATAATCTAACAAGACAAACAGTAAACGAAGACAGGGAAAAACAGCCACACAGGATTTTCACCTTGTATATTTGTAGCAGCACATCAGTCCAGGATCGTTTGCTCAGAGACTCATAATCAACAGTGCTATAGTCCAGGCAATGCTCAACTTCGTTAGACTGAGAGAAACACGAGCGACATATATTAGTACAGTACACATGTAACAATGAGGCCACGCTAAAGCTGTTACTAGTAGTCTTTCATCCCAATACTCAATACAAAAACTTAATTTAGAAGATGCAATGTGGATTTAGGGAGAAAAAATGTTGTGTGTGTGTGTATCTATACCTGTAGGGAGCACCAGTGTTTAAACTCTAGTGCATCTAGCAAGTACTCTGGTCTGATATGACAAAGGCAGGCTCCCTGCACCCTAAACACACAAATACAGAGGACAGAAAAAAACTAAGTGTTCCACGATGTAACTGTGGTCCTTTTCAGGTATAACATACAGAACATTGCTGGTTTCACCTGTTGGTTAAAGTGGAATTTTACCAATCACAGAGGGTCTGTTGCATGTAAGCTCCTTGTAAATATATTTAGATATGGCATGGCACTAAAGACCCAGAATACCCTGAGTAAGATATCCCTGAAAGAATGTGTCATTTATTTTTATTATTGATCAAAGAGTGAATTCTGCTTCCTACCTCAGATGTCAAGTTAGGAATCTTATTTCATTTCAAATAGTGTACATATGTCAGTTAGAGTATGGATGTTTACAATTTAATTCATATTGTTTGCATAAAGAGAAATTGTTGAGTGTTTTAAAGACAAGGATGTTTTAAAGACAGATGTGACATGAGATCAACCTCCTAAAAACGTTCAATTAGCTCATTCATCATGTTTTGTGGTGCACTATAGTCATTTACTTGTGCTGTGTGTTGAATTTTCTTCTCTGCATATTTTACCTTGTACTGCTGATGACATTCAATTCAGACTCGAAAGGTTTCAAAATGTTTTAGGTGTGGCCAGTAAACATAGCCATAATAATATTTGCCATAAAGTGAACGAGGCATTTATCCAGATACAAACTGCTGCCACATGGACATGCCAAGTCGCACAACAGAGACGGGCAGTAAAACTGTAGCAGTGTCTGTGTGTGTGTGAGGTCTACCTCAGAAAAGCAAGCATCACTTCATGCTGTTGCAGCAGCTGATGAGTGCGCTGGTCTATATCACTGGAAAAGGTCTGGCAGCGAGGAATACCAGGAATCTGTTTGCCAGTCAAGTGATGAAGCATGTCCACTACAGACCTACACACACCAATACATAGTTTTCATGGATAGGAAGTTGAATGCATGTATTGAGCCAGATAAATGACAAATGCCACTAAACATTATTTACTCATTAGAGTCACCGCTAGTATAATCAGTACTCAGCCAGCAGAATCACATTTCATGGTTTCCACATCTTTCATGGTGATTGATTGGCTATGTCAGCCAGCAACATGTCACAAATATATTATTAATTCACCTCATACATACCCACCTTGTATCTTTATTTTGCCTGACACTATAAGTCCGTCCATTAGATTTGTTTGTTTGAATTTTTGACACAGCTCTGAAAGGAGGCAAGACATACAATATGAATGTAAGTACTATTAACATCCACCAATCCCCAAATTTGGGTCCAGAGCTAAATTAGTAGGAAATGTCTTGATTCTACCTTCTGAGCGTCTGTGGTACAGTGATAGGGTGTGGTCCATTTGGCCATCCAAAGAGGCTAAACCACCTCTCCACAGCCAATAATACATTCTGGTGATATAGTCCTGTGTCTGTGTTGGCACCAGGGAAATCTGGGACACCGAGATTGGTCGGGGTTTCTCTTTTAGGAGAGACGTCTGTGTCCCTGCTGGCCTCTCTGCTCATACTGTCACTACCTGAAATGGAGTCTAAAAATGGTAGACACACACACACTTACATCCCAGCACACGTGTTTAATGCTGAGGAAACATAGTCGTGTAAAAATACAGAGATATACCCAAACAGGTACAAAGAGACAAATAAAAACATCACCCACCACATGTGCATTTCATTTTCTGACCTGAATTCTTATTTGTTGAGCTGTTGTGATCAAATGAAGATGACGATGAAGTTATGCCAGAGGCAGGGCTTGGTGTGTGATAGAGCTGCAGGATCGCCTCAACAGCTGTGGCCCCTAAATGACACATATGCAGATGCAGAAGGGGAATATATTAAATAAATAACGTTTTGAAAATTGACAGGAGGCGCATTCTATCAATCTTGTGTTTGTTACACAGTACCTGTCCTTAGAACTATCTGTTGCTCGAAACGGTGCAGAGCCATGTAGGGCCAGACTGTCAACAGACAGTTGTCACATATGACGCACAACTTAACCTTAAAACTGAGGAAGAAAGGCAGAGTCAAAGAGAAAGACAGGACAGAATTAAGGTGGTAGATTGGTTCAAGCTTAAATGCATTTTTTAACACGTGTATTTAAATAGAGAAATGACAAAGGGACTCTCGACTAAGCTTATATACCAAATTTGCTGATAAAAATGAGACAGAAGTTTTACTCTTGGAAACTAAACTAAATGTCAAGGTTACCTGTTCTGCAGGTGGTCAGTAAAGGTGATGGTTGTGCAAAGAGACAGAGGTACAGCAGAGCAGAACGATACGCTGCAGAGCAGAGAGGTAACATTGGCTTCCTGTTGTGGCAGATTGCAGATAGAATAAAAAAGGGCTATTATTTTAGAGATCATGAAGGTATTCCAAATGAAATGTCATCAGGAAAATCAATCACACAATGTTATTCTAGTTTTTTTCCCTGTGATCATCCAGTGGATTAAGTGACAGACTTTTTGCTCACACAGCTACAGATTTTTCAAAAATAGACTGAGGTGGCATCAGCATGACTGGAATTTATATAGACATGATGGTATATGGACAATGTGTGAATACACTCTAAGCAGCAGGAAGAAATAGAGAGTGAGTGTGGAAAAAGTAATGTACAGTTCTAGCCACAGTGGATGTGTAACATATCTTTAGCATTACTGTGGATCCTCATTACCATAGTCTGGGAAAATACAGAGCAGAGTGAATATCACATCCGAACTGCACCTTTCAAGCAAGATATGTAAACTAGACACAGTCAATGTGTGAGTGAAACTCAAAGCAATTAGCTCTGGAATGATGTATAATTGTGCTCATCTATATGTTTATGTTTATTTCTAAATGCTTTCCTCCACTCTGGCTTACATTCAAAATGCAAGCTATTGATGAGGTATGACTTAGTCCCACCAAGAATATTTTGAAGAAAAATACATAAATAAATGTAGACCACATTTAGACCGCATGACACAAAATCATTCAATGTGGCAAGTCACAGTAAGTAAAGGTGTTTTTGGTGAGATGGTCCTGTGTGTTTTTCTTTATAGGGTTAACTGGCCTGGCCACAGGCCTGTACCTTGTCATGGTCCTGGGCAGGGATGGTGTTACCCTCTGGAAAGACGACACAGACTGGCTGTATCTTTGTCCCATCCTCCATTTTTACCTCATCCACTTGAGCTGATACATTTGTTCCACTGCAAACATAAAAAGAGGCAGATATCATGGATGGATGGATGGATGGAATGGATGGATGGATGGATGGATGGATGGATGGATGGATGGATGGATGGATGGATGGATGGATGGATGGATGGATGGATGGATGGATGGATGGATGGATGGATGGATGGATGGATGGATGGATGGAAGCTGTGTGTCATCAGCATAGCAATGGAGGAAAAGAGAAGTCGTAATATGTAGCCACCTCTGGCTCTAAATGCTAAAATGAAATGAGGATGTGGTTATGGTGTATGAAATGTACAGTCAGTGTCAAGAAAAACAGTTGTGGATGAGAACACCAGACGTTATCTTACAGTATTCTAAGGAATGTCAGAGAGATGTGTGTTGCTTCAGTCTCTTTAAAAGGTTTAGCTGTATCTAAATTAATCCCAAGAACAAGTAGCATAAAAACTGACAGTGTGTTATTAAACATTGGCGTGATTGGGACCTTGATAATATTAGGCAGAAGTGTAATAATGCAGCCAGATTTCTGTCCAGTTTGAAATCTGAACAACAATGTAAACCACGTAGGACTGAGGATTAGCATGTTGGCTTGCAATGTGAAATCCAAAATCCAACATGACTGCAGACATGCCAGTTAATGAATCCTGATAACAATCCCACTGAAATAAATGATGTAGTCAGTTTATGATTGTGGCTTTGTTTCCCCTGCATCCATTTAGTTCTAATGGCTCAACACAGATGGTAAATTGCCACAAGTTAGAAAAACTCAATAAAAATCCATCATTGTTATTGCTCAGTCTACCCAAAAAAGCTGACGGCTACAACTGTGATCACAAAGCAGTTGTCCGTATGTCATGATCCATGCTCTTTAAAATGACCTGGAGTGAGTGTGTGTGTGTGTGTGTGTGAGTGTGAGTTTGTGCGTGTCAACCAACCTTGGATAACCTACAGCCAGCAAGGTAAGTGTGGTTTGTGTGTTGCTTTCCAGGGGTACTGGGGTGAGAAGAATTTGAGGAGGGTGAACGGTGATGCTGGGAATCTGGAAGGTAATGGTGATTGACAGCTCCCTGTAGGGCTGGTGTCCATCCTCTCCTCCTATCCCCTCCCCTGCCTCGTCTCCCAGGTAAAGAGGGAGGGACAGCTTCATCACTTTTTCAGACCCTAGGAGAAAAACAGAGTTGTGCAGGACAAAGGTGAATTTTTATTTGTCCATCAAGGGTTTACTTGCAGCGTACTATTAGTAGCCCATGCACAAAACCGCTGTGAATGCCATACGCTCCCCTAAATGCATCACTACTCTTGATGGCTATGGCAGCGGCTAAAGGAACTTGGGTTGTCGTTTCAGTGTCAGTAGAGTTGTCAATAGTGGAAACAAAAAAAAAGGGAGGTAAAGAAAGACTTGTTTTCTCCTTTTCAGTGATACACAACTGAAACTATCGCTCATGAGAGGCAGCAGTCTCCGATTTGGTTTGATAGTGGTTACACGGATGTAACTACTGTTGTGCCACCCGGGGCTGTGTTTACTTCAAGCCAAAAGGATGTGTTACATGGTTTGTAGCTTCATACAGTCATACTGTCTGTAATCTCAGTTTAGGGTGAAAATTAAAGCATTCTTTCTAAAAGTTATTGAAGAAAAATGAAAAAGACCCAGCTGCCAACTTCTGGTGGCTCTCAGCTTGACACAATTAGATATTGTCTTATGAGAATGGGTCCCAGGCGAAGCATAATTCCTTTTTTATGGTCTATCACTAAAAATTATTAAGGCTGCATGATATAATGGTCTACTCCTGCATGAGAACATTCTTTCACTCAGTATTATTTTAATTTAGATTTAGTTTTTGTTTGACTTTTATCTTAGTTTTAGCTCAAGTATAATGATAATCTAAGGGATGTTACACACTATTAAGCTGTGACATATGTTGTCATTATCCTGTTCTCCTCCTTACACTTGTGTGTGTAGGGGGAGACAGAGTTCAGGTGATAGATATTGTAATGATGTGGTATGTCTAAATAAAGTGTATTTATTATGAAATGTGTATTTGTTAGAGATAGGATGACAGGGACAAATTGTGTGTTTCCAATCATTGCTCACCTGGTCTGATAGCCTCGGGGCGGATGCTGACCACTAAGCAGATGGACTGGCCAGGCCCCAGACTGCCAGATGATGGAGATACCGCACATAGCTCCCCATCTCTTTTCTCTTTTGTTAGTGATTCTGTTGCATTGCAGTCAAACCACCAGCACACACGCTCCCCGATGACCCCATGCCAAAATACACTCTCTTTACAGACTGCTTTCAGCTCAACTTTCTATGAAGGGAGAAAGGAGCAAAAGACAGAGCAGAAAATAGACAACAGAAACACATAAGAAAAAAATTGTCATATTATTTGTCATAAAATGGCGTCAGATGCTCAGTATAGTAAAACTGATGACAAAGAACAAAGCTGGAACTGAAGAAGTCTCTTGGACGACAGGTGAAATGTCTTAAGGAAGACACAAGAGAAGCCCAGCTGTTATTTTACTGAAGCTCCTAGGATGACCAAGACCTGGATGACTGACAATCTACACAGTCATGTAAAAATAAAACGTAGAAATGAAAAGAAATCCAGTCACAAAGTTGAGAGAAGGACTGACCAAAATAAGAATATAGAAAAACAAATTACTAGTCGAGGGAAGAAAGAAAGTCATGAGCTTCTGCACTTGCTGATACCTTAGTGTAAGTGTCAGACTGTGGTAACACATCAAACTGTAGACTAGAGGGGGACATTTCCAGTGGGGCACACAGCACTGAAAATGTTCAAACACAACAAGAGAAAGAACATTACATGACCCTAGTGCCATGTGTAAAATTTATGACAAGTATTTTAAATGTTGGTACGAATATTACTCATGAACACAAAAACACAACTCCAACTTTAAATGACCCCACCTGTGGCCTGTATGCATGGTGACTGTTGTGTCACCCTTGTGACAGAGTAAGTAAGTGGTTTCACCATGTGCTTCCTGCTGCCAGCTGCCAGCAAGGAGGAGTGGGACGAGTTGGGTGGAGTGGGGAAAGGAGTCTGAGGAGCAGTCAGCCATCTCACTCCATTGACCTTCAGCGGCAGGTAAAAGTCATAGCTGGCCATCTGCAGGAGGACATTTCTTTTATTGTCCTTCTACTATTTGATATTTAATATGTTTACCTTTGCAAATATTTTACCGTTGTAATATGAGACGCAGCAAAATCTGTAATTAACCCTTTGCTATGCCTTTCTCTCCTCTTAGCTGCTGCTGCGATGCCTGATGGCGTTCCGTTCTCACATGGTGCTAACTTTATCCTTAATATTCTGAGTCATTTATATAATGAATGGAGTTGCTGGAATGTTCTACAGAGATTCTAAATGGGGGAAACATTACAAGAACATATGGTAGTCATAATAGTTAGGCAGACATGATGACTTCCTGTATTCTTGGTTTTGGAAAAGCTAAAAAACATCACAATTGACACCAACCTCCCCAATGCCTATTGTTTTCTTCATGAGCCTCCTGAATTTACACCAAAATTGCTCTAAACTGTGAAATATGGTAGGTAATTTATGCTTTACATATTACAGACATCACAGATTCGCACAGGATTAAAAGACCTCTGCAATTATTACAAACTACTAAAGGTCCCCTGATAATACTAGTCTCATTTAAATAGGGCTTTATTTGTTGTTTATTTGTAACATTTATCTGCTATCCTTTTGTCTCTCCCCTTTAACCTCACCCCAATAGGTCGAGCCAGATGGCTGTCTTCTCTGAACCTGGTTCTGCTACAGGCTTCTTTCTGTTAGCACAGACTTTTTTTGTCTTAACGCTTATGTCACCACATTTGAGGTTATATGGTCAACCGGCTAATAATAGCACATCCAAGTATCAAACATGTCCTTTCCTGTTGCCAGCAGGTGGCACTATGACTGTGAATGAATATTGGCATATGGATATCATCATGGCAGGACTTGGATCAAACATGTACAGTTTGAGGCAGACTGGAGCATGCAGAGGGTAGTTAGACAGCACTTAATGTTTCATGGCAAAGCATCAAAACTCCATGGGCCACCATGGCCACGCCCTTAGAGTTTTGATTATTTAAGATTTTGATAACTTTTCATCACTAAGGCCTGTTATTTATACTGGGCAAATTTGAGGTCTCTTGGAGTTACCACCTATGAGGATTTAGCTCTTGAAAGTGAGCAAAAATCACCAAAATTCTCACCGTTAATGCAAAATGGCTGACTTCCTGTTGGGTTTAGAGTATGGCTGTCACTTTTTTGTGCACCATGACGTGCTACATATGCCTACCAAATTTCGTAGATGTAGGTGAAACGTCCTGCCCGTAGTAGATGTTACAAATTTTGCAGGGGGCACCATGGAGCCATTTTGCCACACACATGCGCAACTCCCATAAAATATCAAATTTTTCGCCACTTCTGATGTGTGTGCAAATTTTTGGAGCATGTTTAGGCCCTCAAAAATGCGAAATAATTCCTTAAATTCCAGTAGGGTCCTACGCACTGTCAGTGCTCGGGCCCTAATAAAACTGAAAACTGAAATCAATTGAAAATTCAATCTTTCCGCGTAGAATTATCTTACTGTAGTCATATGCCCACTGCTTTACCATGTGGAGAAATACAATGCTTGACAGGCCTGCTGTGCCTAGCTACGAGGTTTAGCAAACAGTCACTTCATGGGTAGAAAGATCTTTATGTACTATAAGCATTCTGGGAGATGTTGGGTCAAATCTCACCTGCGTGGGTGAGAAGACAAGGGAGCAGTTCAGTGTCTGGTAGCCCTGGACCTCCACGACACTCACACCCGGCACCCTTTCTGCTTGTAAAAATTCACAGAAACAATCAAAAAAGCACCCACAGACCAAACTGTCAATGGTGTAAACACCTGAACTACATTTTCTCATCTAATATTGTAGTCACAGCCCACTCAGCCATAGTACCACAATAATACAACAGTACATCTAGTATAGTGTAAGGACAAATTCCCCACCCACCATCACATATCAACTCTAATCCTGTGGGATATTATAAATTGTTTGTGTGTCAATACGTACTTGCTGAAGGTTGAGGGAGCTGGAAAGAGAAGTCTTTATATTCAGACAGGTCGAAGGTGACACAGGCTGCGGCTGGCGAGTGGTTTGTCAGAGCAAATGGCTTCACTCGCTGGGATCCAACATGGACCCCATGGAACTGGAAATGTGACTGAAAGAGAGAATGAGAGCACACAAGATGAAGTGATGAGGGACAAAAATGAATCTATAAGGCAGATATCTGAAAACAAGGAACACTGTATTTACTATATTGCCTGGAACCAGCATTTTTGGTATATCAAGGTGAATGAAATCAATAAATGTCATCATAGTTAACTTGCAAAAACATTTAACCGTTCAATTACATGCCCCTAAACAACAATGTAAACACCTGTCCCAAAGTGATCAAACTGCTAGCTTTCATTCCACTGACAGAGAGTCAAACGGATTTAAAAAACTGGCTGAACAGTGTCTGTAATCCTTTTATCTTTTAAGTTTAAGTGAAAAACCTATCTACAAACTCCACTCTTAAAGTTTCCAAGAGCTACTTAACAGTCATGCCCTGCCAAGGAAACTGTTCCAACATCTCCACAGCTACAGTAAATACAAATCGAAGAGAAAGTATCATTTTCTATAAATGATAAGATTTCAGTGACCAGAGACATACAAAAGCAGAAAATCCTTGACTCCATTTCCTTCGAAGGCACAACCCCTGCTGTTTCCAAAGACACGCACACAATCACACACACTTCAATGTAAAGTTTAAAGACGTGTGTCTGAAGATTCTCACTCATCCAGGTCATGGTTCTCCTCGTAGTTTCAATCGTAGCATCTGGACCTGGTTGAGTTAGCTCCAAGACGTTCCACCTCTCATCCAAGAGGCTTCATCAGTTCTAAACTGACTGGTTGGGAGTTCCAGGTTTTAGACTCTTCAGGATCCATTAACACTGTTGAAGCTCCAGTCTGCTGGGTGAGTGTTGCCCTTCCCTCATTTGAGAGGAGGGTGAAGGAAGCCATCTTTGTTAAAATAGAAAAACCTTGAACAGAGGGGGAGTCTTGAAACATCACCTCTCACCTGTGTACAATGCAGTATTACATTCTTTACCCAGTAAGAACAGAAACCTTTCTCAGCTGGCCACAAAGGGCCCT